>PVKS010004554.1:0-92079 GCA_004027875.1 Aplodontia rufa
TCTTTTTTTAGTGTTTGATAATTTTCTTTGAATAGGTCTTTAATATCCTTTGTAAGGTTAATGCCCAAGTATTTCATTCTTTTGGAAGTGATGGTGAATGGGACAGATTTTCTGATTTCTTCTTCTGCGGATTTGTTGCTGGTGTAAAGAAATGCTAGCGATTTGCTGGAGTTGATCTTGTATCCGGCTACTTTGCTAAACCCACCTATGAGCTCTAGGAGTTTTCTGGCCGATGTTATTGGGTCTTCTAGGTATAAAATCATGTTGTCTGCAAATAGAGATAACTTAACTTCCTCTTTTCCTATACGAATACCTTTGATTTCCTCGTCTTGCAGATAATGTTTTAAACCACTATAAGTAATATTTACAGAATGTCCTTTGGGCACAACAAATAATACCATTAGACACTGAAAGGAAATAAAAACGAAATAGAAAGTGTTGGCTTTTTGCCAGGTTTTTAATGTAAATCAAAACATGCTTTCATAGACACACACAAATAAGAAAGAGCAACTAAGAATTAATATGGAGAATCCATTCCCATAAATATAAATGGGAGGTAAAATGAATGTATTTTGATGGAAATAAGAGTTCTGATCAAGTGTTTTAAAGCACATCCCAGAGAAGAATTAAAAGAAAATTATAGGTAAGAAAAATGGACTGAGACTAAACAAATGAGAGAAGGAAAGATTGAATAAAATAATTAATATAACTCACCTAATGTGGTACCCAACCAAAAAAGAAATTCCCAGTGGTAAATGCTAATTTCTATCTCTTCTTTCACCCGTACTTTAGTTAAGATGCTTGGATGCAGGTGATAGAAAATATAATCACATCTGTTTAACCCAAATGTGATTATTTATTGGCTTATAATATATCTGTGGAGTCAAGAAGATGCCACTCCATTTCTCAGCCTATTTCCTCTGGATTTTCCTCTTGGGTTGGCTCACTCCACCTGGTAAGAAGCTTCATCCAAATCCAGGTTTTTGACCCTCCAGCCCAAAGTCCAGCACCAAATACAGAACCTTTTTTTCCAAAAGCTTAAATCACTATCGTGTACAAGGTTGCCACTAGACAGAATGTGGTTTGTGTGCTCATCCCTTGACTCCTAGAAGGGCTTTAATTTTCAGTATAAATGAAGTCCAGAACCCTTGGAGGCTTTTGGGAAGAAGAGAAGCATGACCTGATTTGAGTTTACAAGATTCATAATGGCTATAGTAGGCAAGGAAGGAACTTGGAAGCCCAGTCAGGAAGTTCTAGCAGCAATGAAAATTGGTGGTGACCTCAACCACTGTAAGGCAGTAAGGAATCATGTGAAGCAGACAGATCCGGGACACCATATCTTCAACTCAAAGTCAAGATAATTTCCTGACTGACTGGATATGGTAAATAAGAAGAGAGGAGGAATGAATATTTTAAGCCTGAGTAACCAGAAGGATGAACTGCCTGCCCTTCACTGAAATGGAGCAGGTGTCTTCTAGTCAAAGTCAAGATGTCCATTAGACATCCATGCAAAATTGTTCAGCAGAAAGTAGGTATGAGTCTGGGATGGAGATCTAATAACACGAGCGTAGACAGAAAAAAAGATGCGGTCCAAGGATTGAACCCTGGAGTCTTCCCATGTTACATGATGAGAAAGAGGAGGAGGAATATTAAAAAGTAAAAGTTAAGAAATTAACCACTGAGATGGCAGTAACCTTAAAAGAGTATGGTGTCCCTGATGCCTAGTGAAAAAATATACCAAAAAAGAAAGGTCAATAGCCTTAGACTTCAGATGGAACAAAACAGACATATTGCACAGCCCCACTAATGTTTGCAGTGCTTGCAGCAAGAGCACAAACACAGACTCCCCACATGTCTAAGTATTTGAAAACTATAAACCAAGTTCAAAGGCTGTTGAATAAAATATGTTCCATTCTATAATGAGTAACACATTTTCATAAAAGCCTAGAAGCCTGAGTTCAAATTTAGACTTCTCAGAGCTTTAGAGGGAACTCAACAACACAGGAGTAGGGGGCCAAATCCCTCTCCCCTCACCAAGGTTCTTTCCCACACTGTTAGGGGGTCTTGCATCAATAAGAATGGAAATTCCAGAATACCCTTAGATTAGGGGAAGACTTGGGCTTCCTGCCTGCTCCCTCCTCCACATCAAAAAGCCCACTGCACCAAGGGGCATTTCACTGAACCTGTGCCCTCCTTTCTAGACCATATTCTGGTAAGTGGACCTAAACAAATGCCTAATGACCCTGAATGTACCTCTAGGGCATATGTGGTCTCCTCTTTGTTTCATCCTCCCAAGTGTGTGGCCCAAATCCTCAGAGTACCCCAAAGCAACTATTTGCAGGAATGCAGAGGGAATGAGAACATGTAGATGGGTATGTTCACATTTCTGGATCACTTTTAAAAAGAGAGACATAGAATTAGAATGAAAATAGCAGAATTCAGGTTTCTAAGACACCATTCCTCCACAAAGGCAATTAATGAGCTAGTAAAAAGAATCAACTTTTTATAGAATTATGGAACCCAGTTAAAAACACAATGACCAGGGCAAAGGCTTGGTGATAGAAGAAGCTCCTACATTTGTTTGTCACCCTGGTTGACCCTCAGATTCTACATGAGCCGGAATTGAAGTTTAAGGCAGAGTCGTAAACAGCCTGCATAATTATTAAATGTACAAAAGCTGGTACAGTTTTTCTCATCCTTTTTCTCTTTTGGCTCCGGGTGTTAAGGAAATGCTGACAAAACACTAGCTGAACATTACACAAACAGAACTGACACTGAGTGACTACACATACATATACACACAAATACAGACTTCATATAAGTAGTTTAAAAATCACTAAACAAGGGCTGGAGCAATGGCTTGGCAGTTACGGCGCTTGCCTGGCATGCGTGAGTACGTGAGTTAGAACTCCAGCACCACGTACACAACGAAGTTTTTGAGGAATGAAGGTCAAATGAAAAACAAAATAAAAATTGCTTCTCTCTCTCTCTGTCGTCTCTTTAAAAAAAAAATCACTAAACAAGGAACCAACAACAACCTACAACAAACAGTTTCAATAAACCTCTGGGAGGGGAGAGAATCTGATTTTATTTACACATTATAATATTAAAAATGTCTGGTTACTAACAAAAATTTACAAGTCGTGTAAAGAAAAAGAATAGTATATTCACAAGGAAAAACAAATTAGCAAACATTGTCACTTAAGAAGTCTAGGCATTGGATTTACTGGACAACATTTTAAAAACTTAAACATGATCAAAGAGCTAAAGGAAACAAAAAAATAAGAACTAAAAAGTCTTGCCAAACATAAAATATCAATAAAGAAAAAAGTATTGTCAAAACAAACCATACAGAAATTATAGAATTTAAAATTGGAATTGGAAAATGGAAGTGAAAAATTCAATACAATGACTCAACAACAAATCTGAGCAGGCAGAAGAACGAATCATTAAACTTCAAAACAGGTCAAAAAAGATTATCCAATTTTCAGAGCAGGATGAGAAAAAGATAAAAAGAAATGAACAGAGCCTAAGAGATATGTAGGATATCATCGTGTGGACCAATATAAAAGAGAGAGAATGGATTAAAAAAAAGGAATATCTGAAGAAATAATAAGCAAAAACTTCACAAATTTAATGAAAGATATTAATCTATAATCCAAACACCACATCAAAGTTCAAGCAGAGTAAGCACTAAGAGATCCACACCAAGACATATTTTAGTCAAACTGTCAAAATAACAGAAAGTATCTTAAGATGGTATCTTTAAAGTATCAAAAGATAGTAATACATAATTTAAAAGGAGTCTTCAATAAGTTTAACAGCCAATTTTACTTCAGAAACCATGGAAGCCAGAAGACAATAGACTACCATAACTTAAGTGCTAAAAGTAAAAAAAACTGTCAGCCAAGAGTTCTCTTTCCAGCAAACTAATCTTTGAAAAACTAATAAGTTATTAGAACATTCCCAAATTAACAAAAATCTACAGTGTTCATCACTAGTAGATCTGCCCTATAAGAAATGCTAAAGAGAGACCTCTAGGTTTAAATGAAAAGACACTAATAATAACTGAAAGTCATATGAAGAAAAAAAACAACAATAGTTATGGAACTATATAGATAAATGAACATGTTGAGGCTTGAGCAGTGGCTCAGCGGTTATGGCACTTGCCTGGCATGCGCAAGAACACAGGTTCAAACCCCAGTACCATACACACAATGAGGTTATCAGAGCAATGAAAGCTACATAAAAACTAAATAGAATTGATTCTCTCTTTCTCTATTTCATTTTCCCTATCTTTTTGGGGGAAAAAAGAAAACGTTAGTAGTAGTATGTTTTTAGTTTATAATTCTTCTTTTTTCCTACATGATTTTAAAGATAAATATGTAAAACATAATTTTTAAATCTGTATTAATAGGAATAAAAAGAGCACACATGAACTTTATGACAACAAACTAAGAGAGTAGAGTTCTAAAGCAGTAGAGCTTCTGTATACTATAGAAACTAAATTGGCGCAAATTTATACTTAATATTTAGAAAATTAGGGTGTTAATTGCACTTTCCAATGTAATCACTAAGAAAAATCTTTAAAATACATCAAATGCTGGGGAAATGCTGGGGAGTGATATTTGCCAAATTATATTGCTATATTGTATTTTCTGTGTATATACAAATATGCAATAACAAATCCTACCAGTATGTACAATTATAATGCATCAATAAAAACTGTAAGGAAAAAAGTTAAAAAGAAAAAAATACACTAAAAGGAAATATGAAAAAAATCAAAATAGTACACAAAGTAGGGTATTGAAGAAATAACTGAAGAAAAAAGTTTAAATATTCATGCAAAAAAAAAGCCCAGCAAAATGGCAGAAGTCATTTTATCAGTAATCAATTGCAAACTGACTTAATAATAATCCAATTAACATACAAAAAGCAGAAAATGGATAAGAAAAAATATGATCCAAATATATACAGTAACAGATTTAGGTCCAAAGATGCAAATAAGTTGGAAATGAAAGGACAGAAAAGGATATTCCAAGCAAACAGTTACCAAAAGAAAGTTGAGTTTACTGCACTACTATCAGACAAAATAGACTTTAGGCAAACATTTCTATGGGACAAAAAATTACACAATACATCAGCAAAAGATTCAATAGATCAAAAAGATATAATAATTATATATATATTGATACATAACAAATGCCCAAACTATGTTAAGTACAAAGGAACAAACTTGAAATGGGAAACTGAAAGTTATACAATAATAATTGGAGACTTCAATACCCTGCTTGCAATAATAGACAGCACTAGATACATCAATGAGGAAATGAAGGACTTGAACAATGTAAGCCAACTAGACCTAACACAGACCTACAGACACTTCATTTTCAGAAGCAGAATGTAGCTGAAATGCACTTAGAACATTCTCTAGCATAGAACATTCTCTACCATACATTGGGTAATGAAGCCAGTCTTAATAAATTTTAATGAATCACAATTACATGAAATACCTTCTCCAATCACAATGGAATACAAATTGAAAGTAATAACTGAAGAAAACTAGAAAGTTCACAGATGTGTGACAATTAAATATGCTTTTAACCAACATATGGGCCACAGAACAAACTATGAATAGAACTAAAAACATTGTAAAATGAATGAAAATGAAAACAACATGCCAAAATCTATGGATTCTGTGAAAGTAATGCTCAGAGATGAAGTTTTATAGCTGTAGATGACTACATTAAAAAGAAAAAAGAGCTGCTTGAGTCCCACCAGAAGGTGCTCAGGACACCACCTGTAGGACCCCTGACTGGAGCAACCCTGCTCAAGATCAAACAGGGGAGGTGCCCTGCCTGAAGCAGCCCTGCATTTGTGTTGGGGTCTTTTTGAGTCCCACCAGAAAGTAGGTCTATATTTTGGTATGCTCAGATTTGCAACCTTGAGCCTGGAAGCAAAAGATAGAGCAACACCAGGACCCAGGCAGTAACAGCATCTGGAAGAAGGTGATCATCAAAGAGTTGGTGGCTGATTTGACTCTTTGACTTGTAAGGAAAAACCACCTTGAGAACTGCCTGCTTTCCCCTCAGGAAATCTCAATTCAGAGATCCACAGGAAGCTCTTCAAAATGAAGAATCAAACAAAGAGAGGTTCACCTCAAACACAAAACTCCCCCGAAAAGGATGCCACAGATAGGGGTCAAGATGAAAACCTTGAAAATATTATCAATGATTACTAAAAGGAACAATGAACTAAAAGAAGATATAATGAAGGGACTAAGTAAGAAACCTGAAGAGATGAAAAATTCTATTATCAAAGAAATAAACATACTCAAAAAGGAAGTAACAGAGTTAAAATCTGCAGTCAATTACATGAGAGGAACCATGGAAGAATTTAATAATAGAAGAACTTCTATAGAAAACAGAACCTCAGCTCTTGAAGAAAGAACTTCTGACAATGAGGACAGACTGAGCAAGCTAAAGCGCACAAATGACAAAAAAGAAAAAAAAAACTCACAGAACACAAACAGAAATTTTTAAATGTCTGGGATGAAATGAGAAGAAACAATTTAAGAGTAATTGGCATACAGGAAGAAATTGAAACACAGATGAATGGGATAAGAACATTCTCAAGAAAATTGCTAAAGAAAATTATGCCCATATAAAAATAGAGTCAGATATGTTCATCCAGGAACTTTATAGGACACCCAATAGGCCTAATCAAATGAGAAGCTCACCAAGACACATCATATTCAAAATGTACAACTGGGAAATCAAGGAAAGAATACTGAAAGCATCAAGGGAGAAACATTAAATCACATTCAGAGGCAAACCAATCAGAATCATATCTCAGTTTTCAGTTCAGACTCTGGAAGCAAGAAAATAATGGAAGGAGATCTTTCAATGCCTGAATGAATACAACATGCAGCCAAGGATACTATACCCAACAAAACTCAGCTCCAAATTTGAGGGGGAAATAAGAACATTTCATGATAAGAACAAACTTGCAATATTCGTGAACAGAAAGCCAACATTACAAAGAATTCTCAAAGATAAACTCCAGATAGAAGAACAAGCTAATATTCTTCAAAATCCACAAGCAAAGGAAATTCAATAAAGGTACACCCTAACAATAGACAACTAAGACAGCACAAAATTTGCTAATAAAACACAATGAATATGAACGACAACCACATAACAATCCTAACACTGAGTGTGAATTGTCTCAGTGCACCATTCAAAAGACAGACTATCAGATTGGATCAAAAAACAAAATCCAACAATATGTTGCTTACAGGAAACCCACATTGCAGACAGACACCCACAGATTAAGGGTGAAAGGATGGGGGAAAAAAATCTACCAGGCATACAGCCCAAGAAAGCAAGCTGTAGTTGCAATTCTTATATCCATCAAAGTGGATTTCAAACATAAACTAATCAAAAGAGATAAAGAAGGCCACTACATCCTAGTAAAGGGAACAATACAATAGGAAGAAATAACTATAGTAAATATATACTCTACAAACACCAATGTTCTCAACTATATAAAATAAAAACATATAAAATCACTTGTGGACCTCAACACAAAAGTACTGGGAGATTTTAACACTCCTCTATCACTGATAGACAGATTATCAAAGGAAAGAAATAAAAAGATCTCCAGTCTAAACAACATCATAAATCAAACAGACTTAACAGACATCTACAAAATATTCCATCCCAAATTGGCAGAGTATACTTTCTTCTCAGCAGCACACGGATCCTTCTCCAAAATAGATCATGTACTAGTTCACAAAGTCAATCTCAGCAAATATAAAAAAGTAGACACTATTCCACATATCCGATCAGATCATGATGACATGACCCTAATAATAGCAAAAACCATGAAACAAAACACACATATATGTGGAGATTGAATAACACCCTATTAAATGAAGAATGGATCCAAGAAGACATGAGAACAGGAATTAAGGAATTCTTGGAAGAGAATGAGAATGAAGACACAACATCTTGAAATCTCTGGGACAGCATGAAAGCGTTCTAAAGGGGAAAATTTATTGCACTGAGTGTCCACATTAACAATCAGGAGAGAGCCCTAACAAGTAAGCTTATGCTCCAACTCAAATCTCTACAAAAGGAAGAACAGTCTAATCCCAAAGCCAACAGAAGACAGGAAATTATTAAGATCAAAGCTGAAATCAATAAAACTGACAACAAAAATAATTGATGAAGCAAAGAACTGGTTCCTCAAAAAAATAAATAAAATTGACAGACTCCTAGCTAGTTAAACTAAAAGAAGGAGAGAATCAAAGCAAATAAACAAAATCACCAACAAAAAGGTGTTGGTCACCACTGACCCCCTTGAAATCAAATAGATTATCAGAACGTATTTTGAAAAACTATAATGCTCTAAATCAGATAACATGGATGACATGGACAAATTTCTAGACACATACAACATCCCCAAATTGACACAGGATGACACTGAAACCCTAAACAGCCAGAAATCCATACAACAATTAAAAGTCTTCCAAAGAAGAAAAGACCAGGACCTGATGGATTCTCTGTGGATTTTTACCACACCTTTGAAGAAGAGCTAAGACCTCTTCTTATGAAGCTATTCCAAGAAATTGAAAATTAAGGAATTCTCCCAAACACTTTTTATGAAGCAACAATAACTTTGATGCCAAAACACAACAAAGGCACATCGAAAAAAGAAAACTACAGACCAATATCCCTCATTAAGATCAAAGCAAAAAGATCTTAATAAGGTTCTTGCAAACCACATTCAAAAACACATAAAGAAAATAAGTCATCATAATCAAGTGGGCTTCATTCCAGGTATACAAGGCTGGTTCAACACATGCAAATCAATAAATGTGATTCATGACTTAAACAGAATTAAGGACAAAAAAATATGATTATTTCAATAGACACAGAAAAGGCCTTTGATAAAATCCGGCACCCATTTATGCTCAAAACTCCAGAGAAAATACGGTTCAAAGTAACTTAACTTTCTAAAGGCCACATATGCCAAACCCTCAGCTAGTATAATACTAAATGGAGAAAGGTTGAAAGCATTTCCACTAAACTCGGGAACAAGACAAGGCTGCCAGCTTTCACCACTTGTATTCAATATAGTTCTCGAGACCCTAACTGGAGCAATCAGGAAAGAGGAAGAAATCAAAGAGATAAGAATAGGAAGGGAGGAAGTCAAACCATCCCTTTTTGCTGATGACATGATCCTATATCTGGAAGATCCAAAAGACTCCACCACAAAACTGCTGGAGCTAATAAACAGATTTGGCAAAGTGGCAGGCTACAAGATCAAAACCCATAAATCAATAGCTTTTCTATATGCCAACAATATTAGGGCAGAAGAAGAAATTAGGAAATTGGTCCCATTCACAATATCCTCTAATAGAACAAAATACTTGAGAATTAATCTAACAAGAGAAGTAAAAGAACTCTACAAGGAAAATTATCAAATACTGAAAATAGAAATTGCAGAAGACCTGAGAAGATGGAAAGCTGTTCCGCACTCTTGGTTAGGCAGAATTAATATAATTAAAATGGCCATTCTGCCAAAAGCACTGTACATATTCAATGCAATCCCCACCAAGATTCCAAAGTCATTCTTTGTAGATGTAGAAAAAGCAATTCTCAAATTCATATGGAACAAGAAGAAACCCAGAATAGCCAAAACATTACTAAGCAAGAAAGGCAAAACAGGTGGTTTTGCAATACCAGATCTAAAATTATACTATAGAGCTGGAGTATTAAACACAGCATGAATTGGTATCAAAATAGGAATGAAGACCAATGGAATAGAATAGAAGACTCTGAGACAAACCCACATATCTTTAAAAATCTTCTCTTTGACAAAGAGGGTCAAAATATAACATGGAGTAGAGACAGCCCATTCAACAAATGGTGCTGGACAAACCGGACAGCCTCTTGCAGAAAACTGAAATTAGATCCTTGTCTATCATCTTGCATAAAAAATCAATTCTAAATGGATCAAGGAATTAGGAATTAAGCCAGCTACCATACAACTGCTAGAAGAAAAATTAGGACCAACACTCCAGTATATGGGAGTTGGCAATGACTTCCTCAAAAAGCTCCTGAAGTGAAAAAATTACAGTAAAAAAATCAATGAGTGGGATGCCATTAAATAAAAAGTTTTTGTACAGCCAAGGAAATAGTCAAAACATTCAAGAGACAACATACAGAATGGGAGACAATCACGGCCTGTGATCCTTCTGACAGGGGTCTCATATCCAGAATCTACAAAATCCTCAAAAATCTCAATAACAAAAACACAAACAATCCAATCAATAAATGGACCAGGGAGCTAAACAAAAACTTCTCAACAGAGGACATTGAGCAAGCCAATGAACATATGAGAAAGTGCTCTAAATCACTAGTAATCAGAGAAATGCAAATGAAAACTATATTAAGATACCACCTCACGCCAGTCAGATTGGCAAAAATAAAGAAAATAAACAATAATAGATGCTGGAGGGTTGTGGAGAGATAGGTACACTAGCACACTATTGGTGGAACTGCAAACTGGTACAGCCCCTCTGGAAAGCAAGGTGGAGAATCCTCAAAAAACTGGGGATGAACCCACCATATGATCCTGCTAGTCCTCTCCTGGGTATTTTTCCAGGGGATTTAGAATCACCACATTACAGTGACACAGAGAAATCCATGTTCATAGCAGCTCAATTTACAACAGCTAAATTATGGAATCAACCCAGATGCCTCTCACTGGATAATGGATCCAAAAACTGTGATACATATATACAATGGAGTCCTACTCAGCAATTAGAAACAATGATTTTGCAGCCTTTGAAGGTAAATGGATGGCTATGGAAGAAATCATGCTGAGTGAAGTCAGCCTAACCCAGAGAACCAAGAGTCGAATGTCTTCACTCATCTGTGAAGGCTGGAGCTAGACCCTGGCCATTGAGAAAGGAGGTCAAGTCTCATGTTATAAATACAGAAAAGGTATAATGTCATACATCCTAAGGCACTTGTAGATATGTATTGGGAAGGAGGGAGAGAGAGGGATACGGGTGGACAATCGGGGCAGGCTTTTTGGGGGGTAAATCTAATATTCAGAATTTATATATATATTATATTTTTTTGTTGGAAGCGTGTTTGAATTTTCAACAAACAAATTTCTTAATAAAAAAAAATTAGGGTTGGATCCACCACATGACCCAGCTATCCCTCTTCTGGGTATTATCCTGGAGAAGTTAGAATCAGCACATTACAGTGACACAGCAAAATTCATGTTCATAGCAGCACAATTTACAATAGCTAAATTATGGAACCAACCCAGATGCCCTTCACTGGATAAATGGATACAAAAGCTCTGGTACATATATACAATGGAGTTCTGCTCAGCTTTTAGAAACAATGATTTTGTATCTGTTGAAAGTAAATGGATGGCATTGTAAGAAATCATGCTGAGCAAAGTTAGCCAAAGAGAGTCAAGGGCCGAATGGTTTCCCTCATTTGTGGAGGCTGGACCTAAACCCAGGCTTGGGAGTAAGATAAACAAACTCATGTATTAGATTCATAGAACAAAAATGCCAAATGTTAATATTTATGAGATACAGTTGCAATATACTTCATAAGATATTGAAGAAACTATGCTGCATACCTGTACAAAAACATAAATGTTTAATCCTATTGTTAAATATTTTGAAGAATAAAAAGGGATGATAGGAAGGGAGGAGAAGGCGAAATGTTGGAACTGAGATAAAGCAAGGTACATTCCAAGCAGTTATAAATGTCACTGTATATAATATAGCCATGTATATAAAAAATGTTCCTCATAGGTATAAGAATTATGTCACTGCATTTGAGTTTTTTGGGAACAATATAGGACCCAGATGATAGGCAAGGGATCAGGGCACAGAAGAAGGAAGGTAGAGGGGTGTGGGGGGGATATTAAACAAATTGTATTGCTGATTTGTGTGCATCTAGGAATATGTGAGAATTAATCCCATCATTGTGTAAATCTATAATGCACTAATAATATACATTATGCATTATATATAAATTCTATACATAATTTATATATGTATAAAAAAGAATCCAAATCAATTACCCAAATTAACATATTAAAAAACTAGCAAGAAAACAAGAAATTGAAGAAAACCTGAGAATATGGGAAAACATTCCATGTTCTTTGTTAGGCAGAAAAAAATATAATTAAAATGGCCATTCTGCTGAAAGCCCTGTACAGATTCAATGCAATCTTCATCTTCATCCTATACCAATGACATTCTTCGTGGATATAGAAAAAGTAATTCTCAAATTCATTTGGAATAACAAGAAACCCAGAATAGCCAAACCATTACTAAGCAAGAAAGACGAAACAGGTGTCACAATTCCTGTCCTGAAATTATACTATAAGGTTATAGTAACAAAAACACCATGGTATTGGTATCAAAACAGACAGGAAGACCAATGGAACAGAACAGAAGATACTGTGACAAACTCACAAGTATTTAACCATCTGATATTTGACAAAAGGGTCAAAAATATAGCATGGAGGAAAGATAGCCTGTTCAACAAATGGTGCTGGACAAACTAGAAATGCAGACAATTGAAATTAGATCTTTATCTCTCACCCTGCACAAAAATCAAATCGAAATTGACAAAAGAATTAGGAATTAAATCAGCAATTATACAATTGCTAGAGGAAAAAATAGGATCAGCAATCCATGAAATCAGTGTAGGCACCTCCTTCCTTAACAAGACTCCCATAACACAAGAATTAAAGTCAAGAATAAATTAATGGGATGCCATTAAAGTGAAAAGCTTCGGCACAGCTGAAGAATTAGTCAAGAGCATCAAGAAAGAACCTACAGAATGGGAGAAAATCATTGCCTGCTACGGCTCCAATAGGGGGACTAATATCCAGAATACAAAAATAACTCAAAAATCTGAACACCAAAAACACAAATAGTCCAATCAATAAATATACTAGGCAACTAAATAGAAATTTCTCAACAGAGGAACTCCAAAAACCCAATAAATATATGAGAAAATGTTCTACATCACTAGCAGTCAGAGAAATGCAAATCAAAACTTCACTGAGATTCCACCTCACTCCTATCAGAGTATCAAAAAATGAAGAATATGAACAATAACAGATGCTAGAGTGTTGTGGGGAGAATAGAACACTAATGCACTACTGGTGGGACTGCAAACTTGTACAGCAACTCTGGAGAGCACTGGGGCAACTCCTCAAAAAACTAGGGATGGAAGCACCATATGACCCAGCTATCCCACTCCTGGGTATTTTCCCAAAAGAGCTGGAATTGGTATACTACAGAGACAGCTTCATCAATGTTTATATCAGCTCAATTTACTATAGCTAAACTATGGAACCAACCCAGATGCCCCTCACTGGATGAAGGATTCAAAAACTGTGGTACATATATACAATGGAATTCTACTCTGCTCTTAGAACGATATCATGGCATTTGCAGCCAAATGGATGGAACTGGAAAAAAAATTATGCTGAGTGAAATATTCCAAACTCAGAGATTCAAGGGCCAAATGTTTTCTCTCATTTGTGGAAGCTAAGATACAATTGGAAACAGAATGATAGTTGGCTAAGCTAATGATTTTTTTAAGAGAGAGAGGGAGGGTGGGAAAGGGGAGGGAAAAGGAAAGAATAAACCTTACTTAGATTTTCATCTGGCCTTTGCACTCAGTTGAGTATGTGGTACTAGAGTCTGAAGCCAGGTATCTGCAAATGCCAGGCAACCATGTTATCTCTGAGCCACCACTCCAGCCCCAAGATCTTCTAATTTTTAAAAAGCAAAAAAGTAACTAACATGTTGAAAATCTACTATATACCAGGCACTGTACTGAGCACTTAGATGACAAAATCATGAACTCCTCAAAATTATCCAGTAAAATAACTTATCATGTTATTATTGATAAATGATATATATTAACAACAATATATAATAAGGTTCCTAATTTCTGATCAATCCTAAATCTCTTGGATGATTCACTAAAGTCTTGAGGGGGATAGGAACCTATGAGGAAAATCAGAGAACAAATAAAGACTTATGAAAGGCATGAAGATGTCTGAGCATCTTGGTTAGGCAGAATTAATATAATAAAAATGGCTATTCTGCCAAAAGCTCTATATAGATTCAATGCAATCCCCATCAAGATACCAATGTCATTCATTACACATGTAGAAAAAGCAATTTCCAAATTCATTTGGAACAATAAGAAACCCAGAATAGCCAAAATATTACTAAGCAAGAAAGACAAAACAGGTGGTTTTGCTATACCAGATCTAAAACTATACTATAGAGCTGTAGTAACAAAGACAGCATGATACTGCTATCAAGATAGGAATGAAGACCAATGGAATAGAATGGAAGACCCTGAAACAAATCCACAAATCTTTAAGCATCTGATTTTTGACAAAAGGGGACAAACTATTACATGGAGGAGAGACAGCCTTTTCAACAAATGGTGCTGGACAAACTGGAGAGTCACTTACAGAAAGTTGAAATTAAACCCTTATCTTTCACCTTGCATGAAAATCAGATCAAAATGGATCAAGGAGCTAGGAATTAAACCAGCTACCTTGCAACTGATGGAAGGCAAATTAGGTCCAACACTCCAGCATTTGGGAATAGGCAAAGACTTTCTCAACATGTCTCCTAAAGTGAAGGAAGTGAAGTCAAAAATCAGTGATTGGGATGCCATAAAGCCAAAAAGCTTTTGCACAGCAAAGGAATTGCTCAAAATTGTCAACAGGATTCCTACAGAATGGGAGAGAATCATGGCCTGTGATTTTTCTGACAAGGGTCTCATATCCAGAATCTACAAAATCCTCAAAAATCTCAACCTCAAAAACACTAAGAACCCAATCAATAAATGGGCCAAAGAGCTAAATAGAAACTTCTCAACAAAGGACATTGAACAAGCCAATGAATACATGAGAAAGTGCTCTAAATCACTAGTAATCAGAGAAATGCAAATGAAAACTATATTAAGATACCACCTCACGCCAGTCAGATTGGCAAAAATAAAGAAAATGATAATAGATCCTGGAGAGGTTATGGAGAGATAAGTATACTAGCACATTGTTGGTGGAACTGCAAACTGGTACAGCCCCTCTGGAAAACAGTGTGGAGAATCCTTGAAAAATTAAGGATGAACCCACCATATGATCCTGCTAGTCCTCTCCTGGGTATTTTTCCAGGGGATTTAGAATCACCACATTACAGTGACACAGAGAAATCCATGTTCATAGCAGCTCAATTTACAACAGCTAAATTATGGAATCAACCCAGATGCCTCTCACTGGATAATGAATCCAAAAACTGTGGTACATATATACAATGGAGTCCTACTCAGCAATTAGAAACAATGATTTTGCAGCCTTTGAAGGTAAATGGATGGCTATGGAAGAAATCATGCTGAGTGAAGTCAGCCTAACCTAGAGAACCAAGGGTCGAATGTCTTTACTCATCTGTGGGGGCTGGAGCTAGATCCTGGCCAGTGTCAAAAGTGGTCAACTCTCATGTATTAAACCCAGAAAAGGTATAGTGACACACAACCTAAGGTATTATTAGAGAAGTATTGGGAAGGAAGAGGGAAGGGGGAGGAATAAGGGTGGGAAATTAGGGGGGATCTAGGGGGTAAATTTAATTTTCAGAATATAAATATATTGTTTCGTTGGAAGCATGTTTGATTGTTCAACAAATAAATTTGTTTAAAAAAAAAAAGATGTCTGAGCATGGAAGGAGAAAGGACATTCAAAATAAGGGGCCATGCTGACCAGTTCACCTATAGCCAATAAACTGGAAAACACAAAGCACCGAGGAATTAAAGTAGTTATAAAGTGGAAGATCCAGGGTTTTAAACCAGTCTAAATTCAGAGAGTATGTTTGTAACTATGCTACTATATAAGTGTCATAACTCTGGAGGGGGAAGTAAGGTTTGAAAATGGCACGGTTAAAATTCCTGAGTACCCTACTGACATAGATTTTGATTGCTATAATTAAGTTTGGCTTTCACACATTAAGATTGATAAAAGCACGCAGTAAGTAGTCTGAAGGGTTTTAAAAGAACATGGAATATTCAACTTGGTTAGCATCCACTTGAGATAAGAATAGATGCAGCAACAAATGAAGAAACAAATCCAGTTAAAATTCACATTGTTAATCATAAAAATCACAAGTAATTTTCAGATGTCATGTTGGAATCAGACTTACATAAAATTAGTTTAAGATGAATTTAAATATTATCAAGCCCAATTCCAAACTTCTCTAACTAAAGAAAAGCTTTCAGAGAAAATAATTTACTGCTTTGTGCCAGTTTGAATCCCTAAATCTTAACAGTGAGTCTTTCCAGTATATTTTATGAATACTACACAGATCCACCTATCAGATTTTAGAGCTGATTTGATTTGCAAAAACTGAAATGTACATTTATATTAAATACTTAGGCTGAACTTTTTATAAACAGATATGTGTTTATAATACTTACATATGTGCTTCATTCAGATTACATGAGTAAATGTAAATAGAATTTGACATCTTTTCATATTTCATTTTTGTGTATTAAAACATAATATTACAATATTTGGATTTAAAATACTGCAAAAAAAAATTATCCCTAGAGGAATATCTTCTCAAGATTTAAAAGGAGATGATGATAAGAAAAATAGAAACAAAGCTAGGAAATTCTAGCACCTTAGAAAAATCAAGTAAACTTGGGTAAATTTGTGACATTATTAAGTTTTGTTGAAACCCAAACAAGTGTTGCTAAGTCTTTTTTATTTATCTTATACCCACATGTCTGAAGGGAAATGTTACCCATATGTGTTTTATTCAATTTATTTAAACTGAGAATAATATAATTGTTGAGGAGTTATTTTATGTCCAGTAAGTTTTTGAAGTTTTACAAGGCCTTCCTTCTTCCTCTGAACAAGCAAGTCGTGTTTTGCCAGCACTGAGCAGAACTTGAACAGGGGGCAGATTGAGTTTGGTTCTAAACTTAGAGCACACAAATTTGACCATCTGCCAACTCTGCTGAAATGTGTTTTCTGTAGTCTCTTAAACTGCATGAGGATTTTCAAAGGAAAAATTGTAAAGCTTTCCCTTGTGCGTTTTCTCTTACCATTGAATTGAAAGCCACATACTATATATAACATTGTGATGTATTTTATCGGGTCCTGCTATCAGTGTGCTTCACTTTAGTATATCCTCCTCCTCCCCAAAAAATGCCATCCTGCAATATTTTTAAGCCAGTTCAGTTTCTGTTATATAGATATAGAATCAATTATCTCTGGCCATTATGATCTTGAAATTACTTAGCTTCACCAAAGGAGAAGTAGACCAGGGAAATAATTTGTATTTTAAAAGAATACAATGCATAATCAATAAAGTTCCTAATTTCTGATCACTCCAGAGAGTCTCAGATGATTCACTAAAGTCTTGAGGGGGATGGGAAAGTATGAGAGAAATAGCAGATTGATCCAGACATATGGAAGGCATGAAGATGCCTGAGAGTGGGAGAAGAGAGAGAAAGGACATTCAAAACAAGGGGCCATGTCGATCAGTTCACTCACTGCCAATAAGCTGAAAAACATGTCATGGAGCATTTACCATTTAAATGGGATGACATTTAAATAATTCCTTTTGTTCATGTTTTTGAGACTTCTCTATAATTCTTAAGATGGTATGAATTATTTTGCATATTTCTATTCCTTTAAACAACTTTTTAAACCTAATTTCAAATCTTAACATTCTGCATTACAGCTAAACTGCTAACAAATGTTGAGGAGAATTAAAGTAGAAGTAAGAGTTAATATCTTAAAGAACAAATTCTTTATGAAAAAAAGCTGATATTTGGGATCATGCTGAGAGATGAAATTTTATTTCTAGATTTCATTTATTAGTGATCATTTCAACTGATTAAGGATCAGATCTTTATTTTCATCTCTACAATTCCAAGCATTATGTTGCTTTCACACTTCATTTTTTTCTTCAGGATGAAACCCAATATGTCTGAAAATAGTTTTTTGATAGGTTTTGCTTCAGTCTTAAATTATTGACAGATCCGTATTATTTAAACTTTGAAACAATTGTCTTCATTCAGAATTTAAAAAATACAATGTAGTTTTGAATTTATCAAAAGAGAAAGATAATAAAATCAGTTTTCACTACATACTATTTGATTGAATATGAACTTGGAATGTTTTCCTACTCAATTCAGGTTAGTTGATGGTCAGTTTTGCAAATAATGTGATGTCATTTTCACTTAAAAATTACTGCTAAAGACTGAAATGGAAGGTATATTGCATAAATATAAGTAATGTAAGGTATCATAATTTCAAAAATCTATAAAATTAGGCTTATTCAACAATTTTGGCAAGAAATCAGATCAAACCAAGAAATACTTAATTATCACCCAGCAGTCTTAGACAACATAGATGAGGATCTACTGCTGTCGGGTTTAAATGCAGTTTACATCAATTTCTGATATTATATGAATTTACCTTCTGCTGCCTAGCTTTCCTCACCTATAAAATTAGACAGTCTGCTAAGGGGATTACTCAGTGGTAGAGCACATGCTTATTAGCAAGCTTCTTGGTCCTAGGTTCAATCCCCAAAACCAAATACATAAATAAATAAAACAAAAGTAGGTAATCATAGTAAAACCTCAGCCTATAAAAGGATTGTTGTGAGAACTGAATGAATTAATACTTAGAGCAATGCCTATCACCCATAGCAAGAGTTCCATTCATTCCTACTCCAAAGTTTTTGGTACCCAAGAATCACATCCTCTGCACATCAGCATCATGCATCCTTCTCCTCTCTCTGATATCCTCCCTCAAGGACACACCAATAAAATTGTTAGAGAGGTGTGTTAAAATTTCCCACAATGGCTATGTGTTTGTCTACTTTACCTAGCCATTCTGCCGTTTTTGTTTTGTTTTGTTTTGCTTCATATGTTTTGAGGCTATGATATTAAAAGAGTATACATTTAAAATTATTGTGTCTTTTTGGTAAATTAGCCCATCTTTGAATTTTTTGAGGGATATGTTCCCAACTGTTTCCTTTTAGTCGTGTGTGTGTGTGTGTGTGTGTGTGTGTGTGTGTGTGTCTTACTCAGCCTGTTAATAACAAAACAATTATATAGGATTGGTTACCATTGTGGGCTCTGCTTGGATTATACACACCACAGAGCACTCCATGCTGTGTATATTTAAGCATGCCATTATATTCCTGGATGGTTAAATTGGCAAAGCATTATGCTTTTCTAGTAATATAACAATTGGCTTATAATATTACAACTACTAGTGCCTTTTCATTGATACATTCAATATGCATTAAACACATTCTGTGTGCTAGGCCTCAGCAAGATGAGAAACACATATAAGGGACTCCCCTGGCTCTTACCTTGGTTATAACACAATAATTTAAAAGAATACAATGGTTTCTTTCCCAGAATTATCATTATTTACTCTATTGTGGTAGACATTATGTGTATGTGTGTGAGTGTGCATGTGCAAGTCTTTCCTAAGTTTAAAGCTTCTAAAAGAGTCATGATCCAGATTTACAAAAATAAAGGCCTATCCTAAATCTAAGTGCTTTGAGCATGTCTCTGTGAAGTAAGGAAATACAGGAATCATAGGCAAAAGTCATATGGCTCAACAAAAACTTGGGAAAGCACATTTTCCTTCAAGATCTTTACTACCTGAAATAACCATCGGATCAGTTTGTTCTTTATTGTAGAAATTCATTATGTTATTACAGCTATGGGGGCACTTCCCTGACATTGTGGGATTATTCAGCCACGTGAAACTGTCTTTCAATTGTTGTTTCTGACAATGAACACTTTTTCTCTAGTTTGTAAAACAAGAGCTAAAGCAAACTTTCATTGACAATTACACGATGACCCTTATCATTGCATGAGTCTCTTCTTTACATGTAGTCCTTATTTAATTCAATTAAGAAAACTTACTTTTCATTCTCCACTAGTTTGCCCCATAGAGACAACAGCATTAAAATGAGAACTCAAAGGGAATTTCACAAGACCAGCTCTATAAGGGAAGGGAAACTGGTTCCCAGGTGAGTCCCAGCCCAGTCTGAGGATCAACAAGTCTCTCCAGCTGCATTCACGGACCTTTGAAACTTCTTGCTAGGACTGCTACATTCAAATGTGTATTAGGATCAGTACACTCTTGCAGAATGAAAACCTGGAAGTGCTAATTTTGTGCATATGTACTTCAGACACTATTTGAAAGAAATAACAGATTGATTTATGCGGAGGAAATTAAGACATTTCAAATGTTCTGTTATCATTATGACCAAATCTTCTGACACCAAATGTATTTTTCACTACCAGACACATTATGGCTGTTAAGTGAGTTTAACCATCTTTTCTTGCCAAAGATTTTGGCAGCTGCAATGGTGATGAGGAAGACCCTTGGAAGATGGATGAGGAGTTGGTATCACCATCTCATCCATGAAAACTGAATCATTGTATGTCTTCAGGTATAAATGACTCTCATAGAAAGTTCCTTTGAGACTTTTTTTTCTACATATAGACACAAAATATGAGGGACAGAAAAATAAACAAAAACTAATAAAACTCAATATTTACAAAACACTTTGGATAAAGTAGGTGTGTTCAGTGACTTCTTCTAAATGAATATTGTCCTATTATTTTGCAAATGAAGAATATGAGTTTCAACAAAAGCTGAGCAACTTGAGCTGTTACAAGAACCAGGATCCTACAGTTGAATCTTTCCACTCAGTCACTGCAAACCAGCCCCAAAATGGGAGATATGTTTTATATCTTGTTAGGGAAAAAAAAAACGGAATTAAGAGGAAACTATTCTAAACAAAGTAAAGGAAAAGGAAGAGCTCCTGACAAAATACTTCCTAAACAATTATATGACTAAAAAGTATTTTAGACATAGTATATAACATTAATTTCCTCATAGGAAATGATTCTATTACAGGCAGAAATTAAAATTTTTTAAAACTCTTATTTATTTTCATGACTATACTGTAACCTATCAATAAAGATAATAGTTTACAAATATCCAATACCATCATCCCTTGGTATCTGTGGAGTATTGATTCTGGGACTCCCTTGGACATCAAAATACACCGATGTTCATGTCCTGTCCCTTATATAAAATGGTATATAAAATGGTATAATATTTGTCTATGATATACACATGTACTTTTTTTTAAAAAAAGAGAGAGGGACAGTGAGAGAGACAGAGAAAGAGAGAAACAACCTTATTTAATTTTTCACATGGCCTTAGTTGCTCCAAAACTTTGTTGTATACTTGGTGCTGGGGTTTGAACCTGGGTCCTCGTGCTTGCCAGGCAAGCGCCAAAACCACTGAGCCACCGCTCCAGCCCCACATGTACGTTTTTTAAAGAGAGAGGGACAATGAGAGAGAGGAAAGAATCAATTTTATTTCATTTTTCATGTGGCCTTTGTTGCTCTGACACTTAGTTGTGTACGTGGTGCTGGGGTTCGAACTAGGACCCTTGTGCCTGCCAGGTAAGCACGGTAACCACTAAGCCACCACTCCAGCCCCTACACATGTACTTTAAATGCCATATACTTTAAACTGTTTCTGTATGGCTTATAATACCTAATACAATATAAGTGCTATGTGAATGATTCTTGTATTATTTAGGAAATAGTGACTTGAAAAAAATTTGTACGTGCTTAGGCACAATTTTTTTCCTGAGTATTTTCTATCTAAGGTTGGTGAGTCTGCAGATGCAAAACCTTCAGACACCCAGAGCCAACAGCACCTATGTGCCAAACAGTTTAAATGTGTCTTGTGGATTATCCATTAGATATCTCTCAACAGCCTTTGAAGGAGTTAACATCATTATTCCCACTGTGCAGATGAGGTGAGACTCCAGACCATTCATTCTGTTACTAAGTGGTACAGATGGGTCTTGAATCCAGGACCCCATCTTCAGGCCTTTAGTCATAGTTCTGTGCTCTGAAGGCTAGTCCATAGCTCACCTATTCCACTGTCCCTGCAGGCTCCTAATCCCCCTACCTGTCTGGGCCTCCCCTTCTCTGACTAAACCCCTGAAATACTCTCCAAGAAGCTCCTGTTCCATGCTGCCCCTCACATAGATACCAATTTCTACACCAAGCAGATGACTTTTAATTATTTATTTATTTTTTTAAGAGAGAGAGAGAAAGTGAGAGAGAGAAAGAATCAATTTTATTTATTTTTTCATCTGGCCTTTGTTTCTCTGAAAGTTGTATATGTGGTGCTGAGGTTTGAATCTAGGTGGGTCCTCATGCATGGCAAGCAAGGCTCCAACTGCTGAGCCACTGCTCCTGCCCCAAACAGATAACTTTTAAAAATATTAATGTTGGGGCTGGTGCAGTGGCTCAGAGGTTTCAGCTCTTGCCTGGCAACCACGAGGACCTGGGTTCAAACCCCAGCACCACGTGTACAATTAAGTGTTGGAGCAACTAAGGCCAACAAACTAAAGTTGTTTCTCTCTTTCTCTGTCTCTCTCACTGCCCCTCTCTCTTAAAAAAAAAATTAATGTTTAACATATTTCCTCCCACTCTTCAGAACTGTCCAGTAGCTTCTCTTTGTACTCACAACAACACCTATAGGCCACACCCTGGCCCAGAAGGCCTGACAAGAGATCTGGTTCCTTTCTCTTTTCACCCTCATTTCCTGTTCCAATAAAGGTAGACTTCCTGATAGTTCTTCAATTAGTTGAGTTCATTTTCTCTTAGGGCCTTTGCACTTGCTATCACCCCTGCCTGAAATAGTCATCTGATGAAATTCACAGGACTTGGTCCCCTACTTCATTTGTGTACCTGCTCATGTCACCTCCTCAGAGAAGACTTTGCTATCCCTTATGTAAGTGATGTAAAGTGTACCCCACCCCACCCTGCTGCACCAGGTGCTATTTCTTTAACCTATTCTTGCCTCATTCTTAAATTTAATATCACCTGATATTATCTTGTTTATATTTATTTCTTGATTTGTGTATCATTTTGGCATTAAAAAGTAAATCTCATGTGTCCAGAGACTTTGTATAATTCTAGGTCCCCAAGGCCTAGAAAAGTGCCTGGAAAATAGTGGGTCTCAATAATTGTGGATTGAATTAACTGATTAAATAGTTATAACATTTTTGGGATAGATACTAAGAAATTATAGATCAAAGGGCATAAACATATAAAGGTCATTGATAAACATTGTAACTTCCTTTCCAGGAAAATTGTCTGATGAACATTACATTAAATTGCAATTGTCAAAAACGTTAAAGAATTCAAACAACGAAGTACTCTGAAAGAGGGCAATGACTTAAGATCATATAATCCAAGTATCAATTAGTGTTTGGACCCTATTTCCAGGACTACATTGCTTCAACGTGATGAATGGTTGAAATTAATTAACAAGTCATACAAATTTTACTAAACTGATAGCCTCTAGTGATAGGAGAAATAACCATTAAAGTAAAGCCTTTAGCCATTTATACCTTGCCATCTCCAAGTCTGTGATCCTAATTTCAACTAATGGATCAGAACTGGGAAGGAAGCAAATGGCTACTATGTTTTCTTGACCTTGGAAATATTAAGACTGACTTTATAAAAACTATTAACCTAGCAAAGCTTATTGACAAGATATTCCAGCTAGTATTTCTGCTTAATTATCACATCATTTTCACTGGGAATTTAATGTTAGGATAGGGTCTTGTCTATTTCTTTATCTAATGAGGCCTCAGATTTCCTAGAAGCATATTTGTTTTCTAAGAATAAATTGCAATACCAATAATGGGAAATATTCTAGTATGTGTTATCTGTAATTTCTGTGTCTCAGTGCACACTTAGTAGTTTTATCTTTTTTTTTTCCATTAAGCACCCCCAACACCCAAAAATAGAAGGAAAAAATTATTTATCATCAGAAAAACCAGTGTCAGAAAAACTGCTGTTCAATTTCTAAAAGATGGAAAATAGTCTTAAATGTTTTGACAGAGAACAAAATTCACAAACAAATGGAGAATTTGTGAATAACAACAAAATTTGGAGAAATGTTACAACCCAAAAATGTTCACCAGCTGCTTAGAAATCAAAATTCTGGTGTGTTTTTGTGGATAATCTACTTCCACAACATAATGATTACAAAAATCAATAGCAAATGGGGCCCTAGAAAGAGCTAACCTATTAGTTAGGGTAGACCAAAGTGATACTAAGTGAAAGATCCCAAAATGTATCACATTGAAACATAAGAGACCCTCAGTTTTTGCTCATGGAACTCAAAGTCACATGGTGACTTGGGGATACAGGGTTCTTTATATTGTCCTACCATCCCTTAGACCCTAGAAGCCCATCATCTGCCTTCAGGTGTCCAAAAGAAAAAAAGAATGTGG
Organism: Aplodontia rufa; assembly: GCA_004027875.1. Lineage (NCBI taxonomy): Eukaryota > Metazoa > Chordata > Mammalia > Rodentia > Aplodontiidae > Aplodontia > Aplodontia rufa. The sequence goes on from PVKS010004554.1 coordinate 24,455, forward strand.
AAACTTCATACACACTTCTCTGGTCTCAGTCTGGGAAAAGCACACTGCTCTTCCTCTCATATCCCATTACATTGCTTGACCATACCCAGGAGCAAGAGGGGTTAGTAAATGCAGGAAATGCAGGCAACCATATCCCAGCAATCACCATCTACCAGAACACTGAAAAACATATTCTACTAAGCCAAAGTCATCTCTGCCAAAGATAGCAAAAGATGTGCACTATTTAACAATATCCACAAGAATTTAAATGAAGGTAGTCAATTCTCAAATTTTGAATCCTGAAAAAGTGTGTAGTGACATACAACCTAAGGCATTTGTAGAGATATATTGGGAAGGAGGAAGTGGAGGGAGAAGGGTGGATAATTGGGGTAGGGCTCTTGGGGTAAATCTAATTTTTCAGAATTTATATATATATATATATATATAATGTTTCATTAGAAGTATGTTTGGTTGTTCAACAAATAAATTTCTTAATAAAAAAAGAATCTAAATGAAAATTACTTTCTATGATGTGGCACAGTTTACTAATCATCTTCCAAATTAGTGCTACCTCTTTTTCTATTGTATTACGATTCCTAAGTTTTAATCAGGCACAGAGTCTCCCAGAATAGACTCATTTCCCAACATCCCTTATAATTAGCTATGTTCCTATAATAAAGTTCCGACCAAATAGAAGAGCGTGCAAGCAGAGTGTGCTATTTCTGAGTTGTACTCTTAAAGAAGGGGACTACTAGCTCCTTCCCAGTTACTTCCCTTCATTCTGATTGGAATGTGGTAAGCCATCTGGAACTATTTGATGAGGACAACATCCTTGGTATTACTGAGTGAAAAAGATTCAAAGGGCCCAGATTCTGACAACATCCAGCCTGTTTATGCCCAGACAGTTAAATGAGAGAGAAATACACTTCTAGCTTGTTTAAGCCACTGTTTTTTATAAATTTCCATTATAGATGCCAAACCTATAACTGATACATATGGCAAACAATATGGAATTCTGTTCATACTCAATTCAACATTTAAAATGTCATAAAAGCGGAAAGAAAAAAAAGAACTTGGCCAAGGATAGAAAATATAAATGTATTGATTCCAGTCATACGGCATAATAGGAACTAGATATTAATAGTCTTTTTCATTCAATAGGTGGCTATTGAAGGTGACATAATAAGAAATAATCACCATCCCTGCTCAGAGACAAATGCATCCTGATGTTGCTCATGGAAAATACTCTCTGATTTATTTAGATTATTGCCTGAAAATGTTCTGGAGGGTTTTTCTGTATTACCCTAGAATATAATGTGATGATACTCACCAAAAGAAGATGACTCACCTAGTCAAACCAATGGAGACTTCAGATACTATGCACAGTATATGTACTACCCACTCCTCAGCAACAGGTACCTACCTGTGCACATGCCAAACAGGTGAACCATGAGAGATAAAATTAACAAGAACTACATCAAAAGTATAATTCCCAACCAAAATAGAAGCCCATCTTTGATTTTGCATTTATGTTTGTTGTAAAACATAACACAGGGGGCTGTAGCGGTGGCTCAGTGGTTACAGCTCTTGCCTGGCATGCACAAGTACGCAAGTTCAAACCTTAGCACAATGTACACAACAAAGTCTCGGAGCAACGAAAGTCACATGAAAAACTAAAACAAAATTGATTCTCTCTCTCTCTCTCACTGTCCCTCTCTCTTTAAAAAAAAAAAAAAATAACACAGTATGTCATTCTTTAGGGCCAGTATGAAGAGTACTGACAACAGATGGGATTTCCAACAATGGCCACAAGAGCATAAATAAAGGGTGAAAGTAGACTAAGCTCAGAGACAGAGGACCAAAGGATGGGAAACAAAGCCCAAATGAGAAATCCTCTTGGTTTTTGATAAGTTGTGTGTGTGTGTGTGCGTGTGTGTGTGTGTGTACATGCACGCACATTCTGTCAGCTAAAATAGGCTGGAGAAACTATCACACAACTGTCATTTGTGTCTTAGTCCATTTGTGCTTCTATAACTGAGCACCTGAGACTGAGCAATTTATAAAGAACAGAAACTTATTTCTCACATTTCTGGAGGTTGTGAAATTCAAGAAAAAGATCCTGGCATATCTACTCTCTGTTTCCTAGATAATTCTTGTTGCTGTATTTTCTGGAAAGGAGGAAGGCTTTGTCCTCACATTGCAGAAACTAGAGGGGTGAGAGGGAAAAAACTCCCTCCATTAAATCTCATTGAGCAGGACATCTCATCTCATTAATCAGGGAGGATTCCCATAGGCCTCAACACCTCTTTTAGGCCCCATCTCTGATGGTGTCTATATATATATTTGGAGGGACACATTCAAGCCATAGTAGAAGAAGCTACATTGCATCTACCATATGACATCCATGACTTACCCAGTGGCCAGGTTTCCAGCAGTCAGAAGGAGCAACTCATGCATGCATGTTTAAGCTTTCCTTGAGTCTCCTTAGTAAGTATATTGATAGAAACACATTATGCAGTTAAGATTCAATATTATTGAAATAATTCAGTTCCTAGAACACAGCAGGTTACCTCAAGACAGCACATGACTGTATCTGATGTGTTCATCCCTAACCTCTGACTCTACAGGGACAATGGTCCCTTTATCAGCTCCTCTACTCTTGGGGGCTCACATGCCCTTTCTCTCTGGGGTTCCTGAGAAGTTATTGGTGATCACAAACCCTAATTTCCTGTCTGTATAGATTCCTGACAAGTTAATTTTTTTCTTTATGATGAACTAATCAAATTGATTCAATCTTGTGTAAAAAGAGGAATATGTTTCTGTGTCTTAACTAACAAAATACTTGCATAGTATATCTTAAACACATGGCTGTGGAGTCAGACAGAAGTGGATTAAAATCCTAACACAAGAGCCAGTGCTTATGTGCCTGCTACTTTATACACAAATTAACTCACTGAATCCTTAAAGCAGTCCTATGCAGTGGGTACTACTATCAACCCCTTGTTCAGATGACTTGAAACAGTGATTCGTTAGGACTCCTACTGCCAACCACTGTGAGCTACACTGCTTTCCCCTTCTATTGCTTATGAGCCATGTAGCTCTGAACTCTTAGCTTCCTGGATGAAACAAACGCGATCATGGAATCTGCCTCATAATATTACTGAGAGATTTGTTTTGTTTTGTTTTGTTTTTTCAGTCCTGGATCAAACCCAGGACTCACACATGCTAGGCAAGTGCTCTAACATTGAGCCACATTCCTATCCTCAGAAAATTTAGTAAGCTAATCCTTATAAAAATTCTGAGAGCAACTGGAGGCATACAGAAAGTGGCCAATAAACATCAGCTAAAAAGGTTATGTACATATATGAATATATAATGGTGAGTCCTGCTTGTATATTTAATTACTATGCATTAATTGAAATAATAGTAATAATAACAATAATGACAATAATAATAGAAGGGAGATCAGTAGAATAGAGCAAACAGACCAAGGTGAGGAAGGAGAGGAGGGAAACGGAAAGTAAGGGGAATGAGAGTGATCAAATTATTTTATGTGCCTGTACAAATATGGCATAATGAATCCCATATTATATATACTTATAATGTACCAATAACAAACTTTTAAGAAAAAGAAAAAAATACTAGTTTATGCAACCAATACATTTGGTTATTATTTGGCATCAAATCATTGTTGAATATTCATTAAAGTTATATAGGACAGTTGCTTTCAAAGCTGTATCAAGTCATGTATATGGTGCATGTCTAAAAAGAGATGAAGATATTAGATATTGCTAAGGAATTACAATTGATTTTAGGAATGATAATGGCATTGTCATTACCTAAGAAAATGTTCTTAAGATGCACACTGAAGTATATTGAGTAAAATGATATGATATGCTTTGAACTTCTCTAGCTTTCAACCAAAATAATGAAAACAGATGAAATAAATATAGCAAAATGTTAATTATGAAGCTGGGTCACAAGAATATGAGTATTTATTATACAGTGCATATTTGATTTTTTTTCAAAATAAAAAATTAAAAGAATTAAAAAAACACCATGCAAAGTTTTGTAGGGTCAATTCTTTTAAACACCCTTCAACCAACTTTGTTTTGGGCCACGGGTCTCTGCAGAGGGTCTCAGGGTTGGAGGTGGGAGGAAGCAGGACAACAGCTTTTGGCTCTTTGCTCAACTTCAACCAAAGTCACTTCCCTTTTGCTTCTTCTCCATAATGGAAAGCTGTGGAATATTGTGTTAACGAGAAAGGATATCATAGGAACTGCATGCCTGTGGGGAGAGAGGAGTTGCTCTTGCTTTTCCCTTTTGTACTTTCAGATCATGAGCTCACCTTTCTCCCTAAGGCCCACACTTCTGAACTCATATCATCGCTACCTTCAATATTACTATCACCTTTGTTTCCAAATCATTTCCCCTAACTTCTGGAAGACTTTAGCTCCTGGTTTACTGTCATTATTACTTTCACCTCCCTGTTTTAATTTTTGGTTATTTCAACACACACTCAAGTAATGCTTCCCACCTGATCTCTCAGTTTCTAGAGTCCTCTCCTTTAATGACATTTTTATTCACCCTACCTAAGGTGCTCCCTTCCAGAGCCAAAACAAGCTGACTCTCCACATGCCAGTTTCATGAATCCCCTTCACTACCTGCCCTCACGTCATCCAATACCCACATCCTGGCCCACACCCACACCACTAGCCTTGCCTTTTCCACTGAGCTTCAAGACCTTGATTTTGTCACTCTCCTCTTCCTTGTTTAAGTACTAGGGTCAATTATTTTAATCTATCTCTTAGATATGCCTGTCCCTCATTCCAATGTTTTTTTGTTTGTTTGTTTTGTTTGTTTTTTGTGAAACCATCACAGTTAAATCAACTCTGTCTACTTGATCCTTGCATCCACAGAGCACACTGGAGAAACACATGCAACCATCTGACCCAGCTCCACTGAGTATGGAAGACATGCCTCAAGTGACACCTCCAGGCCACACAGTTCTACATCTTCCCAAATCATACTCTTTTCCCACTCCAAAGCAACCGGTTCTGACCTTTATCATACTCCTCAGTCCTTGGATATCTCCTGCCTGCTTCACTCTCAGATTTCAACGTTGCTTTCAATTTCACTAAGAAAATCCAATCAACCTTTAAAAACCCTCCAGATACTATTTATTGGGTTAAAGAGTATCCCCCAAATTTCACATTTACCCAGAAACTATGAATATAGCCTTTTTTGGAAAAAGGATGCTTGAAGATGTAATCTAGTTAAAAATAAGGTAATACCATATTAGGGTGAGCCTTAAATCCAATATTACTGGCATCCTAGTAAGAAGAAAAGAGTTACAGAGCCAGAAACAACACACAAAAGGGGGGACACCAGATGAATGAGAAGGCAGAGGAGGAGTGAAGCATCTGTAAGCCAAGGAACATCACAAATTGCCAGCTGCCACCAGAAGCTAAGAGAGAGGCATGAAACACTCTGCGTTAGAGCCTCCAAAAGGAACCAACTCTGCCGACATCATGAAATTAGACTTCTGGTCTCCCCGACTATGAGAAAATAAATTCCCATTGCTTTAAGCTGCCAGTTTGTGGTACTGTGTTACAGTAGCTTCATGAAATTCATAAGGACTGCACTCATGTTCATCCACAAGCATCTGTATCCACAAACCATTCCTTCCTATTTGGTACAGACTCTCCAGACTTTTAGTTAAGGCCAATCCTTCTTCTTGTCAACTTGATCATATTTCCCATCATTTAAGATCATCATTTCTCTCTCATTACCTCTGTTTTTAAGTCTCTGCTGCATGATTCCCAATAGCTTTTAAACAGGCTATTATTTCTCTCATATTAAAATCAGAACAACGAAAACAAAATCTTCACTTGGCCCCAACTCCCCCACAAGTCCCACCCCTTTTATTCATTCCCTTTTGCAGGACAACACCTCAAAATTTTCCCTTTCCAATTCTCTCTCAAAGCCACGCCCATTAGACTTTTGCAGTTCATAAAACTACCCTTGCCAAGGCTACCAATGATCTCAACTTGCTTCATCTGATGACACATTCTCAGGCCTTATCTTACTGATCCATTAAGCAGCATCTGACACAGATTAGTCTCTTTAACAACTCTCTCTTTACTTAACTTTCAGGACTATTCACACTCATTTTCCTCCAACATTGATGGTTTCTTCTCAGACTTCCTTACTGATTCCTCCTACATCCCCCCTCCTTAAGTGTGGGGTGCCCCAGTGGAATAGCCTTGGTCCTCTTTCCTCCCTGTCCTCAAGTTCATATAAATTCAGTATATGCTGAAAATTTCCAAATTTATCTCTGTAGCCCAGACTCCTACTGACTTTCTATTTCATATCTCTACTAGGCTTGCGCACATACTAAATTATCATGTCTAACTGAATTATAGTCTTCCTTGCCCAAATAAGCTCTACCTATAGCCTTTCCCATATGCGGGAAGGCAAATCTCTCCTTCCAATTACTCAAAAGCAAGGAGCGAGCCTTGCATCTACTGCTTCTCTCACATTCTACCTTTAATATTTCAAGAGTTTTTCAAATATCATGGAGGGTGAGCCTACTCTGGCTGGTTTCCATCAGTGGCATAACTTAACCAGTTAACTACTTAATCTGAGTACTTTTAGACGATAATAAAAACAGTACTTGCAAAATTAAAATACTATTCTCCCACTAGTATTTCCATGAGAATGTTACTCACATATTCAATGCAATTCAAGATATTTATACTTAATTTTCTTAAAGTATCAAACATTGTACTAACAAGCAAAAGAGTCTGACATAAGTCAGAACAATGAAATAATTGTGAATTGCTGCAAGTAATAATATTATGTTCTTCATCATGTCATTATTATAACTCTTTTCTGTATATCTCATTAGAAACTGTACTACAGGTAACATTGTTAACACCAAATGATACCGTCCACCCATTTTCCTTTAACGTGAAAATAAAATCTATGCCTAAGGCTAAAATGGACACAATTTATACTAATAGGTGACTGCTATCTATGCAACATTGAAATCTAATGTTACATTGATCCACAATGAAATAAGGTATCACCTATAATTCTCCTTATATAGTCTATCTTTGTTCAAAACATCACAGATGAATCCCAGTCTCAAAGTTATAAACATCTTCTACATGATATACAATCCAGAGTCATCTGAAAGATTCTGACGTGTATGAACATGTCAATGCTAAATTCTTTTTTTCCCCTCAAATATTGATTTCCTGCTACAAACCTGGCAATTAAATCACATTTATCTTATTTCCTATTTTATCCCTAGTCCCTAACATTGTGCTTCTCAAAGTTTACAATTTGTTATGATTTGGGCTTGAGGCATCCCCTACAAAGTACATATGATAAACAATGCAGGAATATTCAGAGGTGAAATTACTAGATTATGAGAACTGTAACATAATCAGTAGATGAATACATTTGAAAAATAGTTTACACTACTATGCAGTAACTTCAGGCAAGTAGGGTGTGGCTGGAGGAAGTACATCACTGGGGACATGCCCTCAAGAATTATATTGTGTCCCTGGCTTCCCTCCCTACCCATCCTCTCTCCTTCTTGGCCACCATGAGCTGAGCAGATTTCTTTCACCACACCTTTCTGCCATGATGGGTTGCCTCCCCTGGGGTCTAGAACAGTGCAGTCAGATGACTATGGATTGAATCTCTGAAACTGTGAGACCAAAATAAAGTTTTCCTCCTCCAAGTTGTTCTTGTCAGATGTTTTGGTCACAGTGACAAAAAGCCGACTGACACAATTCAATAGGAGATAAGCATTCAACCAATGTCTGTTGACTGATGAATGAGTGGAACAGGTGCTGTGAACCTGCAGTCAGTATGATGAGGATGAGTGCAAGCGCAGACCACCAGGTATAGGAGCAGGGTTCATGTGTCCTCATAATCAGATCACGCTCTCTCAATCGTACATAGAATAAGCATTAAGAGAAGAGGCACACTATAATAATGATAAATATTGATGTGCCTAAACAAAGTGACACCAAATTCATTGATCCCAAAGTTTTGTTATATCTGAAGCCAAATTTCCTCAAGTCTCCTTTATTTAGCAATGCAAAGGTATTCAGTGAGGTAAAAAAAGAAAAGCTGCCTAAGTGACCCATGGACTGGGGAGTGGTACACACCACATAACTTTGGAACCCTGTATGCAGCTCCTATTCAATAAGAGCTCCTCCATAAGCTCTTCTCGGAAGATCCAGACTGTCCCCAATGGGACAACCTGCACCATGGAACGTGGGGGCTCATTTACAGAGCATCTTGTGTTTCTCACCACTTTATTTGCAGTTTTGCTCCCCAACTAGACAGAAGACTCCTGAAGGGACAGATCTTAATTTTTACCACCCATCTCCAAAGATATATTCAATACTTAACAACTACTCAAAAAATATTTGCAAATTGATTGATTTCTATCAGAATGATCTTTCATGCAAACTATTTTAGTACATACCATTCATACTCTAAACTGGCCATAATGTCTCATGCCCAAAAGCAAAGATTCTTGGATTCATCTCCTAACTACAACATGTTAACTCATTACATTAATAATTATCATACTCTGCTGGGCAGATTGTACCAGATCCTGGAATGTAATCAATTAATATTGAGCACTGAGTGTTATTAGTATGTGTTCTTGCTAATCAGGACTACATTCTCCCATCTGAGGCCAACCTGTGAATATTTTCTTAAATCTTTCTCTAGCTGCCTTCCAAACTGGAAATGCTACATTTGAAACATATTACAAACAATGCAAAATTGGTTGTCCCCAAAGAGCTCATTAATTTTGTTTTTTGCATAAAAATTTCATGAAATTTAAAATCATAAAAACTCACTAATCTTTGAGAGCTAGATGATCCACTTTTATTTTTAAAAGTTACAGATTTGTTATAGAAATCTCTACAGAAAAGCCTTTCTAGAAAAGCTTAGTATATTTTCCTAGGACATCATGATTCAATCATAGTTAGGGATTTCAACTTCAGGTTTGTTTGTTGTTTCTTTCAAAGCCCAAAACCTTCTGGCACCCAAAACTGGCAGAATGGGCTATCCATGCAAAGCCTTCTATCAGATTACCAGAACTGTGTGATGTCTCTCATAAAGCTGGATAACATTTATAGCAGTTTGTATCCAGTACAAAGCTTCTCATAAATAAATGGGGCTAGAGGCATGTTTGGATGGCAGAGGGCAGCCTCCTGTTCCATTCTCACTGAAAGGTGGCCCTGGTTTAGTAAAGATATGGTTTACTGGCAAAAAAAAAAAAAAAGTAGCAAAAATAAAAACCCACTCTGTTATCTCGTTAAGTGGTGGGATGTTCAGATGCTCTGACATGAACCATGAAGCTCAAGGAAACATTTTTAGCTTAATCTTAAAGGCAAGTGATTTATTTCGTTGTGTTTTAAGGCTTTTTTTTTTTTTTTTTTTTTTTTGAATAGCCTAACAGCTTGTTTGCTGGGAATCACAGAGACAAAAACATGTTGTCCAAAAGACACTAAGAAGAGGAATAACAGAGATGAAAGGAAAGAGAAATGCAAGGGGAGATTGTCATAAAAAGCAAGAGCAATTCAGTGAGAACGGTCACTAGTAAGCAGTGGGAAGCAGGAAGGAAGAGAACTTCCTCTGAGGAAATTTATTAGCAGTTTTTTGGTAGAGATCTAGAGAAGATGAAAGTGAAACTTATAAATTGTCAGACTCTTGAGTCACAAAGCACGGCTCCATCAAAAAAGGTGGCTCCTGGGGGACACATGCTCCAGAGAAATGGGCCTTCTGTGCCGGAGAAACTGCTGCTGGGGAAGAGACAACATAAGGAGATTCACCATCATGCTTGTCTGTATCACTAAGTACACACTTTCCGGTAAGCCCTTCATTTGGAAAACTGGAGTTCTCTTTCTCTACCAGTGAACCAGAAGCGAGCACTTAACCTGTTACGTTTTGAAACTCAAAGGGAAGAGTACACTCAAAAGGAGACTTCCACTCCAGGGTTCAGCCTTCAAATTAACTTTACTATATTAGAAAGATAAACAGGCAGGTGCGGTTCTAAATACACCCTTCTGTTAGCCATTTAAAGCACCAGGAGCACATTCTATTATCCTGAACTGTTTTCCTTGTTCTTTCTCCAGGAAGAAAAACATATTTCAAAAGTTAATCTTGAGTACTGATAAACAAAAAAAAAAAAAAATCTGAAAAAGTATATAGATGGCAGTCCTCACCTCCATGACTTTTAACTTTCTAACACTATTCATGACCAAAAACTGTGCTTCTATACCACTGTCAAAATATGCTTAATGTGGGGCTGGAGCAGTGGCTCAGTGGTTACAGTGCTTGCCTGGCATGAGCAAGGACATGATTTTGAGACCCTAGCACCACGTACACAACAAAGAGTCAGAGCAACAAAAGCCACATGAAAAACTAAATAAAACTGATTCTTTCTCTCATTGTCCCTCTCTCTCTTAAAAAATATATATATGCTTAATGCAATCCATCTTTAAGCTATGTCAATCTCTAAATCAGAGTTGGGAATCTTAGAAATATCAAACGGGACAGTAATGTTGCAAACTGCACATGTAGGCAGAACTGGACTTATTTATATTGACTGCCATGATAATCTTTCAGGGAAATCAAAGCAAAGGAAAGGCTTGATTTTAGCAGTTGAATATCTAAAGTGTCTGCTGGACATTACTACAATGAATTCTACTATTCACAACAGACAATTTACAGACAAATCTCCAGGTCAAGGCAGTCAGGGAGCTCCAGGAATGATAAGGCTCTAAACTCTCTTTTCCCCTTTGTCTCCATCTCCTTCCAGTTCACCCCAACCCTTGTTTCCTCCTTTCTCCACTTTGCAAGGCACACACATACACAAAGGGGGATAAGTATCCTCATAAACCTGCAAATTCCAGGGCTGTCAAAGTACTATTTTCATATACCTTGTTAGGGCTGCATCAAATGAGCCAGTCAAGGCAATCACTCCACTAAACTGACCCATTTAAAAAATAAAAAACAAGGGCTGGAGCGGTGGCTCAGCGGTTTCGGCGCTTGCCTGGCAAGCACAAGGACCCGGGTTCAAACCCCAGCACCACGTACACAACTGAGTGTTGGAGCAACTAAGGCCATGTGAAAAACTAAAATAAAGTTGTTTCTCTCTTTCTCTGTCTCTCTCACTGTCCCTCTCTCTTTAAAAAATAAAAAATAAAAAAAAATAAAAAACAATCACAACATCCCAAGACAACTATATTCTTTGATCATCCTGTAGTTTTCTACTTCTTGAATTCACACACACACCATCAGAGATAAATGCTTCAGTCCTCCAACTAATATAATTAAAATAAAGCATTCTAAACAATAAAACTTTAGAAGCTATATCTAATTTTTTAAAAAATCAAGAAGGAATAAAAAGAAAATCTGTCATCACCATTCCATGAGAAATTAAGTTTATAGATAAATCCTTCCTTCCTTCCTTCCTTTTACTGTCTTCTTCTCTGCATCCATCCCTCCCAATTCCCTTTTTTGTATTTTTACCTTCTATCTCTAAACAGAGAAAGTGCAGAGATTTTCAAAACTCAACGGATGGCAGATATAATAAAAAGTTATACTTAGACTTCTCAGCCAGGTTATTTTCAGCATCTTTCCACTTATCAGTTTTCAAGAGTTCAGGCAATATTTTTGATGGAGTCATAAAAGATCTTAACAATGGTAGCTCATAAGTAGGACCAACAAGTTTGTTTTGCTGAGTGATCCCCTAGGTCTGGGTGGAACTAAATTCAAAGTCGTTATCCTTAACACCCCAGGTAAACTGATATCATGCTTCTCTTAAACTGTCTATCTCTGCCTTGCTTGGGATTTCCTTCCCTAAAAGACTGCTTGCTATGTTTACAGGCTATGTGTATTTTTATGGAGAATACTACTTATTTACAAAATGAAAAATCCATTTTCATTATCCTCATTATGTTGAGTTTTCTCAGGGCTAATGTCAGGCGAGGCATAAAAAGTGTATGTAGTTACCACCGTTCAATCAGAGAGATGATTCCACTTACGTGCCTGCCAGAAACATCTGGATAGATACTCTGACAACCTAAGACATTTTACATAATGTTTTTTTTTAAAGAAAACAATCCATTTGTGAACACAGGTACCTTCCAAAGTTTTAAATAAAAGTGACATGATCAGCGACTAAAATAACTTACTATTTTTAATTAGCTTAACAAACTGATAGAGCACGTATTTGTCTATTCACTTGACGTAGTAATCTCCGACCCTCTCCTATGGCAGGCACCATTCTAGAATAGAGAATAATGAAGAAATGATCACAGTGCCTGCCTTTACAGTAGGGTATATTTTTCTGGGGGGAAGAGATGAAATGATTCAAATAAAATTATTTGACACTGATGAAGGTTTGAGTATTGTTCCCTGACCTCATTCTCCCCATAAGCCCTGCAATGTTTATTGGGTATGTGATTCTGCATAGTGCCTTATGACTTATGCCATAACTGACTATAGTCATTAGTATAGGAAAAAAACACATTATGGAGGTCCTTTCTCAAAAGGATGTCTCTCTAATGAAAACTTAAACAAGAAGAAAGAAAGAGCAAAACTAGTTGTGAGAGAGAAGGTAGAGAAAAGGGCACTGACCGAGGCTGTAGAGAAGTATATGGCTGGTGAATCTGGATAAAGACTGGTGAGCCTAACAGTAAAGAAGAATAAAGAGGAGGCTAGAGGTAAGATAAAGATAGCAGCCAGGACCTGAAGGGGTAGGACCCAAAGGCATCTGTCAAGAGTGTGGACATGAACGAGAAGCACTGAGGTCTCTAAACCAGGGGACAGAAAGATGACACAGTCCTATTAGGAATACTCTAGTGACATGCTGAAGAATGCATGGAAAGGGATAGGAGATGGGAGCCCCATGAGAAATCTGGCATAATAGGTTTGTCAAACAGTTGCTTTTTCTTTGTACAGGGGATGATGTATTCCAGAGATGACCTGGATAAGTTTTCACAATGGAATGAATGACCCTCTCACCTGTGGTGTCCTCTATGTACATTATGATGAGCACCATGTATATCAGAGCCCACCCTAAAGACTTTGAACACGTGCTAAGTGCATTACTTATACTGAGTCCTTCCATCTAAGGCATGGAGAGGAAAGGAAATTGCCTTGAGTCATGGGTCCACAAAGTGGCAGAGCAGCCATGGAAATCCACTGGGTCCCAGAGTGCGCAGTCTTCACCCTGCTCTGCTTACATAGCACATGTTCACGTAGGACGAGAAGTCCATCCAAAGGAGATACCCAAGCTGGTTCCGCATGGGCCTTCCACTATGAATATCCCTCTGGTCACCAGAAACCATACTCAGAGGAGGGGTCCCATTGTCATCTGACCTATCCACATATTTGCACCCTGCTTAGAGATAGCCTACCTTTATACATCCACCTGCTCCCCAGGCAGCCACAGAACTGTGGAGCAGAAGAGGCAATACTGGTAAACCACTAACAAGATATTAGTCATAGGAAACATTTAAAAGGATAACAGGGATAGCACCAGCCATCACGCATTTTTCTATATATTGACCACAACAAAAAAATACTGAATTAAACATTTAAATATGGGAACAGACATGTTTACAACTCCCCCTCTTATTAAAGTAGAATATCCTCCTCTGAGCGGCTAGAGAAGATCATCAGAGTATGAGTTGGAAAGAGGGAATAAATGGCCTTGCAAAAGTCAATGCTTTGTAGAGAAGTCTGGATAAAGAGGGGAGGGGTATTCTTTGGACTCTGACATTAAGTTTATTTCTCTGAGTTGAAATAGCTTCATTATTATCTCCATGTCTATTAGGCAAACATTTACTCTGTACTGGTCTGAAATATGAGTTATCAATCTGTTGGGAGGAAAAGCAATGAAGCCAGCAGGTAAATCTCCCTAAGAAAGTCCAAAGTGCACTATTTATAGGCATATCACTCCATCTCTCAAGAAAAAAATAACACGGCTCCCTTTCGACATATCCAGGTACAAAATATACTTAAACCTTTAAAAGAACAAAACAGAATCAGGAAGCTATCTCTTAATAACATATTAGATTAAAAACGTTGTAGAAATGTGACTTATTTCAATATTTGAGGTGACACCCAATCCGCACTGATTTGCTTGCCATTGAGCCCTATACACTGAGGGACAGTAACATGGCAAGAATGAGAAACAATGGGAAATAAGAGGACCCAACTGGGAGGGCTAGACTCGGAGGACAGCAGACGAACAATGGATGCAGACCTTCCCCAGCACACATGACCACTGGGCCCGTGCCACAGCGACAGTGGCATGGAGCGCTGCAGAAGGAAAGTACCCACTAAATGGTACAAACATGGCCTGGCCCATCTGTCATAAACAGTAGGTCCAAAGGCCACAGGTGCAGACAGCATTAAAAAGTAAAAATTACACTCGGGCAGAGGCCACTTGATAGGACAGGAAGAAGCAAAATCTAGGATTGGTTTCCAATCAATAAATGGATAACAACAGTCTATTCATCTTTGGCACCTGTTGTTTCTCCCTCTCTCTGGTTCACCATGAATAAAACTGTTTTATTTATAAAAGACGTTGTATGTACCTAGGACCAGCCTTTCACCTATTGTGAACAACGCAAAGTTTGTCTTTGTGTCCTGCCCAGCCAGCTGGCCAGTGCTGCTGTCTTTCTATCCTTCCAGGTGTCAGGGCCTCTCCCGGCTATCTCACCCTATTGTCAGGGTCCAAACCCACACCCAAAGTTATCTTTTATTCTCCTGTGAAAATATCATTTGATTTCACAAGTGTTTCTTTAACACCTAGTAGGTAAAGCACTAGACTAAACAAGAAGAGAGAGGTTAAAAGAACTAAAACACAGTCACCACCCGTACAGCTGACATACCCGTGAGGAATGCAAATATATACAGGGAAGCTAAGTGCAGGCAACTTTCAGTAGTCTCACAGAAATGCAAACAAACTGCTAGGGAAGCAACCTGGAGGAAGGGGAATTCATCCTAAATGGAAAATTTTCATGCTAGGGAACCTAGCAAAGAGATCAAATCTAACTATGACTTGAAGAATAGGACAGACAAGGAAGGATTTTGAATGGCAGAAAGAAGAGAAAAGGTGTTCCAAGTAAACCGAAAGGTAAAAACATAGGTATGGAATCTAGAGGGTGCAGGTAGTATTTGGGGGACAACATTCCATACGTCATTTTGACATATGACAACAATGTCCTTAGTCTGTTTTCTGCCACAATAATAATACCACACACTAGGTAATTTATGAATAATGGATGTTTGCTTGGCTCACAGGTCTGCAGGCTACGAAGTTTAGGAGTATGGCACTGGTAGCAGAGGACACCATTCAGTGTTATAACAAAGCAGAATGTCAAGCAATCAGACATGAGACAGGGAATCTGGCTAAACTCACTTTTCTAATAACCAAGCCACTCCCATGATAATGACATTAATCTGCCCTCAATACCTAATCACCTCTTAAAGGTCCTACCTCACAACACTGTTAATGACAAATAAATTCAACATGGGTTTAAGAGGAGACATTCAAACTATAGCAAATGGCTAGCTATTTAATTTCAGAAAATTACTTAGCCTCACTGAACCTTGATTTCCTCCTCTGAAGTATGAGAATTCATTCAATCAACACAAGATCTGTACTTGGAGTTGAGGATATAAGTCACTTCATTTCTACCTTAGAGAGTGTTTATTAGAATTGCAGGGGAATAGGTTGATGAAGAACTTAGCAGAGTCTCCTAGCAAGGAGTCCTTTTGGTAGCAGTGCTGATCCTAGTGGTAGCAGTGAGATGTATACATAACATACACATAACATCCAAGCCTGGTAACCACGTTTTATTCTCCATCTTTGTGCATTTGACTTTTTCCCTTTTTTCAGATGCCACATATAAATGAGATAATGCAACATTTTTTTCTGTGTCTAACATTTCAATGGGCTTATTAACATTCTCTGGGCTCAACCACGTTGTGGCAAATGACAGGATGTCCTTTTTTCTAAGGTTGAATGATATTCCATTGTATTTATGCCAAAGGATTTTTTTTATCTGTGCATCTATCAACAGACACTTAATAGTTTGGCTATTGTGAAAAATGTTGCAGTGAATGTGAGAATACAGGTATCAATAGTGTTATCTTTGGATGTACACACCCAAAAGGCATTCTTACAGATGTGAGGTGATAGCTCACTGTAGTTTTGATTTGCACTCCTCTGATAATTATGATGTTGAGCACTTTGTCATATCTGTTGGCCAATTTTGTGTCTTCTTTGGAGATGCATCTGTTTAGATCCTTTGCCCATTTTTAATTAGTTTATTTGTTTGGCTGCTATTGGGTTGTAAGAGTTCTTTATAGATTTTGGATACTAACCCCTTATCAGATATGCAATTTGCAAATACATTTTTCCATTCTGTAGGTAGTCTCCTCCTCTGTTGATTGTTTCCTTTGCTATGAAGAAGCTATTTCATTTAATGTATCTCATTTGATTTTTTTTTTGCAGCCTGAGCTTCTGATGTTTATTAAATTAAAAGTCAACGTCAAAGAGCTTCTCCCTACATTCTCTTCTAGGAGTTTTGTAGTTCATTTAGAATTTTTATTCATTTGGATGTGATTTTCATATATGCTGTAAAGCAATGATCCAGTTTCATCCCTTTTTTAATCCAACTTCATTCTTTTCCAAGTGAAAATCAAGTTTTCTCAGCACCACTTATGAAATCTCCATTGTGTTTTCTTGATGCCCTTGTCAAAAATTAGTTGAGTGTATGCTTGGATTTCTACACCCTCTATTCTGTTCCATTGGTCTATATATGTGATTTTGTGCCAGTACTACACTGTTTTAATTATTACAGCTTTGTAGTATAATTTTAAATCAAGAAGTGGGATGCCTCCAACCTTGTTTTTCCTCTTAGTATTGCTATACCTATTTTGGTTTGTTAGTTTATTTTTGTAGTTACATAAGGATTATAGGATTATTCTTTGTATTTCCATTTTAAAATATAATGTTGAAATTTTGAAAGGGATTGTGTTGAATCAGTAGATGCCTTTGGGTAGTACGGACTTTTTAACAATATTAGTTTTTCTAAGGAATATCTTTCCATTTACTTTCGTCTTCATTTTCTTTTCATTAATACTTCATAGCTTTTACCATACAAATCTTTCATCTCTTTACTTAAATTTATTTCTAAGTATTTTTATGCTCTCATAAATGGGATGTTTTTATTTCTTTTTGAGCTAGGTCACTTATATATGTGTAACTTATTTGTGTATGTCCATTTTTTTATCCTGTAAATTTGCTGAAAACATTAATTAGCTGTAAGAGTGTTTTGTGCCGTATTTGGTGTTTTTATATATAGGAAAGTATCATCTGCAAATAAAGATAATTTTATTTCTTTCTTTCTGATTTAGATGATTTTTGTTTTTCATGTCTGGTCGTTCTTACTCGTAGTTTGAATAGAAGTGGTAAAAGTGGGCATCTCTGCCTCCTACCAGATCTCAGTAGAAAAACTTTGTATCTCACGCTGATTATATTTGCTATAGGTTTTTCATAAATGGTCTTTATTATGTTGAGGGACTTCCTTTCTATACTTAAACTTTAGGAGCTTTTATCAATAAAGAGTGCTGAACTTTGTCAAATGCTTTCTCTATGTCAATTGAGATGATCATGTGATTTTTTAAATCTTTCATTCTATTAACGTGCCATTACATTGCTTTGTGTATATTAAACCAGCCTTGCATGCCAAGGATAAATCACACCTGGTCATGATATATAACCTTTTGGATGTGCTGCTGAATTGAGTCTGCTAAATTTTATCAAGGATTTCTACATCAATATTCATCAGAGATTAATAGCCAATGATCTTTTTCAGTATTATTGTCTGGCTTAGGTATCAAGGTGACACTGACATCATAAAATATGTTTAGAAGTATTTCTTCCAGTTCTAATTTTTAGAGGAGTTTAGTTGCTTGATAGAACTCAGCCATGAAGGTCCTGAGTTTTTCTTTGTTGGAAGGCTTTAGTTAGGTCTTAAATCTCTTTGCAAGTAGTTTGTTAAAGCTTTCTACTCCTGATTCAAACTTGGTACATTATATTTTTCTAGGAATTTATACATTTCCTCTAGGTTATCCAATTTGTTGGCATGTAATTATTCATAGCAGTCTCTTACGATCTTTTTATTTCTGTGGCATTTAAGAAATGTTCCCATTTTCATTTCTGACTTTATTTATTTAATCTTCTTTATTTTTCCTTGGTTAGTCTAAGTAGGGGCTTTTTTATTTTGTTTACTTTTTCAAAGCAGCAACCGTTAGTTTTATTGATTTTCCCCCCTATCGTTTTTCTGTTCTCTGATTTACTTTTGTTCTGATCTTTATTATTTAATTTCTTTTATTAACTTTTAGCTTGTCCCTTTTCTGCTTTCATGAGATATAATATCAGGCTATTTGGAATCTTTCTTCATTTTTAGTATAAGCAGTAAATTCTATTATTACACTTATAGGTTTCAGCAAGTTATATTGCCAGTGTCATTTATCTCAATTTTTAAAAATTTTTCTTTTGATTTCTTATTTGACCTATTAGTTGTTCAGGAGCATGTTGTTTAATTTCCACATATTTGTGAATTTTCTAAGATTCATCCTATTATTGATTTCTAGTTTCACAGAGTTGTGATTGGAAATAATACTAGATACATTCTTCACTCTTCTTGGATTTGTTAAGACTTGTTTTGTGGCCTCATGCATAGCCTATCTTGGAGATTGTTTTTTGTGCTCTAGAGAAGAATGTATATATTCTAGTACTCAGCAAAGTTGGATAAGTATATGTTCAGTCCATTTGTTCTAAAATGCAGTTCAAGTATTTCCTTATTAATATTCTGTCTAGTTGATATATTCCTTGTTAAAGTTGGGTATTTGAGTCCCCCTGTTATATTACTACTTTTTTCCATCATGTCCATTAATGTTTGTTGCATATATTCATGTATTTCACTGTTGTATGCCTAAATATTAACAATTGTTGGATCCTCTTAATGAGCTGACCCTTTTATTATTAAATAATGAACTTATTTAACTCTTTTAACAGTTTTGACTTAATGACTATTCTATTTGATCTGAATACAGCCATCCCTGCTCTCTTTTGGTTACTCTTTTTGTGGAATATCTTCTTCCATCCTTTCATTTTCAGCTTATGTGTATCTTTAAAGTTAAAATGGGTTTGTTGTAATCAGTGTATAGTTGAATCTTCCTTTTTTTAAAATCCATTCAGCTACTGTGTCTTTAAATTGAAGAGCTTAATCCATTTATATCTGAGTTTATCATTGATAGGTAGACTTATTCCTGTCATTTTGTGAATTGTTTTCTGGTTATTTTGTAGCTCTTTTATACTTTTCTTCCTCTCTTGTCTACTTTTGTGATTTGATCATTTTCTATAGTGATAAGTTCTGATCCCTTTCTCATTTATGTATCTGCTATAGTTGTGTATATGTGAGTGTTGCAAGGGCAACAGAGCCTAAGAGACAGAAGGATATAGTAACCACTAGCCCTAGAGCAAGATTCGTTCTACCAATAGCTCTGATTTCAAGATGGCACAGTGCAGTACCAGCTTGGGCCCCTGGGGGTTGGAGCAGGGCACAGTGTGGACTCCTTCTCTGGAGCAGCATAGTGTGTGAACTCTAGGTAATTCCCTAAGCTGGGCCCAGGGTCTAAAAGGACTGCAGGCCTCTCCAGCAGTACAGACTTCAGCTGCTGAAGCCACAGTGGTGCTGAGGTTGCTGGGGACTTCTTGCTCATGTTTTCCCTAAAAGGTGAAGTCCCTCCTGATTGCAAGCTGATCCTGACTGGGGAGATGGGGTGGCTGAGGGGAAGTGTTTGCTTCTCCCTCTGTGGCCATCCTGAGTTTCTGCACTCCTCAAGATTTCTATCACTCACTTACTATACATACCATTCTTCAGACACTATGGCAAAAAATTTAGTTGTTTACTCACTGTTTTGGTCCTTTTTTCTGAGGGGACAAGCATTAAGCAACCTCTAGTCAGCCATCTTGTTGACATCACTCCTCTCTAACTCTTAAAATAGTTGTTAGGGTTTTAAACATCAACCGTATCAAACATGAAATGAACATGCCTTGGTAAATTATAAGCTATAAACCAAAAACAATAGAAACCTTGGCAACCAGGGATCAAGCATGCCTCTCCTAAATATCAAACATACTCATGGATAGAAAAGCCTTCTATTATTACAGTTTATTTAAACCTTCTACTTACCATTATTATCTTTAAAGAGCAAAATAATTTGATTATCAGTTTGGTTCTCAGGTAAATCAGACTGATTTATCAGTTCTGAATAGAATCTACTATCACAACAGAAGAACAAGGAAAAAATTACAAATTTATGACAATTCCAATAAATAATAATGATGCTGAAAAAAACAAAGTCATCATTAATTAAAAATAAATATAGTTAGGGCTGGAGCAGTGGCTCAGTGGTTACTGCACTTGCCTGTCATGTGTGAGGACCCAAGTTCAAACCCCAGCATCACATACACAACGAAGTGTCAGAGCAACAAAAGTCACATGAAAAACTAAATAAAACTGATTCTCTCTCTCTCTCTCTCTCACTGTCCCTCTCTCTTTAAAAAAATAAAAAAATTTTAGTTAACTATTTTTAACTAAGTTAAAGGAAAGATTGAATTATCTTTACACTTTTTCTACAGAAAATATTACAAAATTGTTGTAATAATAAAAGATGCTCCAAAAAGTAGGGAAAAAAGAAATGGTATAGGAATGTACTGGACTGTTGATTAAGAAAAAATAAATTTTATAATAAATCAGGTCCTGGAATTTGTTTTACTTTCAATATCCATTTGCATTCCTAAATCTAATTTCTTATATTTACTCATTAAAAATAAATATCTGCTCTCATTTTTGTTATCTTGAATTCTTATCTCAAAATGGGACTTCCAAATTATATAAAGTTTCAGTCTCCAAATATAGATCTGTGCCCTGATAATTATCTTAAATTTCATTTGCAGAGTTTTTCACACTGTATTACAAATTTGACCTCACACTATTCTCCAGTCATATGAATCTCTCAAGATGTTCTGATACTTTGGATAAGTTTTCAATTTATCTTCCTGAAGATTCTGTTTCAGAATAGCCTACTTGCTCCAGTCTGCATGGGTCAGCTTCTAGCCCTGGTATAGTACCACCATGCCCAGGACTCCCTCACATCCAGGGTACTTTATTTCTTTGTAGTAATGATCCTGTTTTGGGAATCCCAAGTTTCCTTCCACCATTGTGTAATACCTCAGAATATACTCAAGAACATACTCCCCCATACTCTTGAGATAGGATGCCTGGAGACTAAGAAGATTTGAAATCTTGTGTATTTTCAAACATCTTTATTCTACCTTTACACTTGATTGATAATTTGGCTGTGTGCAGAAAACCAGGTTGCATCATTTTCCTTTACCCAGAAATCCTCCAGGTGGATCTCAGAAGCATGGCACCTATTATGTAATATGTTCCATTTTAGTTCTCTTCTCTTTCCTTCTCATTGTATCTTTTCCTTTTTCTGTTTTTGTAATTTTTGCTCGGTTACCACAGCATTCCCTTTTATTTTATAATTAATCTATACTATTTTTCAGGGTCTTTTGTTTCTTTGAGATAGTTCAGATAAATTCTCTAAACTTAGCATATGCTCCATTGTCACCAACACCTGTTCTTCTGCTCCTCAGCACATAAACTCAAGAGTGGGTTATTTTGTTTGGCTCAGTAAGAGGACTGACTGGTCAGCAACAGCTGTCCCTTGAGGTTTGGGTAGGTGGGGTTATGACCGCATCTAAAAAAACCCACATCAGTGTCAGTCTACATCCTCCGAGGTGCACTGGATCTCCCCCAGAATTCAGTAAAGCCACAAGACACAATTTACTCCAAGCCATCCACTTATATCATTTCAGGTTTTCTTCCTAAGAACCATACAGCTCCATTCCTCAAGGATGGGGAAACAGGAAGATGTGCAGGGGACTTCCTGAGTTACTCATCTAAGCAAGGGGAAAGGACTTCACTGGGGCTTTTATAATTCTTATATGGTGAGCCCTATGCTACAAGAAGAATGGGGTCTTTTGTTTTCCATTCTGCTAAATCTCCTTATTTGCTAAAACAGATTGGATTTAATGATTCTAATCTTTCTGTCTCCCTTTCTTTCTTCTCAGTCTAGGAAAAATACTGAAAATCAGTTCTTCGGGGTTTCCCGAATCTTTATTTTGACTTATAACCTTTTAATCTTCTCTCTGAGCTGGGTGCCGGCAATAAGATCTTTTAGGTTTTCATTCATTCATTTCACTTTGTATAAATAATAGAATGAGGTGGAATCTTGTATTTTTCCTTAGTCTCTACTTTCAAAGTTTAAAAATCAAGGGGGCATTGTTGTACACGATTCTTGTTGATTTTAAAAAATCCTCTTTGTTCTTTTTAAACTTTATTCCCGTTATCTCACTTTGAGCATTCTCAATATTTTAAAGATTAATTTTTAACATTTCCTTCCCAGAAATGTGATTTGTTGTTGCTGTTGTTGTTTGTTATTCAGTCTCCTTGTATGCAAAATATGAATCTAATAATATATACTTAGCAAAGATCCAATGATAAGTATTGTAAGGTAGTTTGTGTGTCCTAAGGCCACACAATAGCTAGAGACTAAATACCATGTATCTGTGGACTAACAGTAAATCAGTCAATAAAAGAGCTCAAAAAAGATATGTACTATCATTTGGCAACCATCATAATAATAACTGACTCAGAAAAGAATCATCAATGGATTTTTAAATTAGTGAGATGAAAATCAGATAAGATACAGAACATTTACACATTCTTGAAATAACTCCATACAAGCTATTAACACTTAGAAAGAGAAAGCAGTAATTCTGCTATGAAGGAATATAGCAAATGCCATATCACCCAGATAAGCAAGTAATGGGGCTTGGAATAAGTTTATCAATCATATTACTGTTAATTTGATCATTTTGACCATACATGGTAGGTATGTAAGATACATAAAATAATGTTCATGTGTTTAGGAATATGAACTGAAAGATGCAGCAGTAAAGGGGCATTATATTTACAACTTACCACAAATATTTCACTGAAAATATAAACATGTTCATACACATACAGAGAAAGAGAGAAATAGATAGATGGGAAGTAAATTTAGTAAAATGTTAACTATAGAATCTGGGTGAAGAGTATTCAGGAATTCTTTATGCTTTTAGTTTTTATACTTACAACTTTTCCTAAGTTCAAAATCATTTCAAAGTTAAAAAAAAATGTAAAATGTCAGTACTAAAGAATGAGCTCCTTGGGGTCTATTTTCAAAGTGGAAAAGAGAAAAGCTGTGGTCTGGGATTTGTATTCCAACTTTGGCAGTGACTAGCTTTGTGATCTTGAAAATCCTTCCTTGGTTCTCTGAAAGCCTGAGCTTCTCCTGAACAATGGAGATAATAGTAACCACCTCTAAGGGCTCTTGGGTATGCTTTATTGGTGCATAATAATTCTACAGACTTGTGGGTTCCACTGCAGTATCTTTGTGTGTACATAAAAACACAACTTGGTAGATTTTACTCCCTAATACCTTATACACTCACACACACACTACCCCTCCTGACCTCCTTCTTCTATCCTAAAGATCTTCCTTCTACTTTCATGACATCACTTTTTTGCCTTTTAACTTCCACATACAAGAGAAAACATGCAATACTTTTCTGAGTCTGACCTATTTTATTCAAAATTAGGGTCTCCAGTTCCATCCATTTTTCTGCAAATGAAATCATTTATGACTGAATAAAATTGAATAAAACTCCACTGTGTATATGTACCGCATTTTTTATTCAGAAATTTATTTGTTGAGCAATCAAACAAGCTTCTAATAAAATAATATAATATATATATGTATTCTGAAAATTAGATTTACCCCCAAGAGTCCCCCCAATTACCCACCCTTAACCCTCACCCCCTTCCCAATTACCACATTTTTAAAAATCCACTCATCTGCTGACAGCCACCTATGCTGATGCCATAACTTGGATAACATAAATTGTGCTGCAATAAACAGGAGTGTGCATGTATCTCTATAGTATAGCAACTTTAATTCTCTTGGATAAATATTAAGGAACAGTGTAACTGGGATATACAGTAGTTCTACTCTAAGGTCTCTAGAAAGAATTAAATGAGAGGGCTGTAGCAGTGGCTCAGTGGTTACGGTGCTTGCCCAGCATGCACAAGTACGCAAGTTCAAAACCCAGCACCACATACACAGCAAAGTTCAGAGCAATGAAAGCCATGTGAAAAACTAAATAAAACTGATTCTCTCTTTCTCTCTCTCTCTCTCTCTCTAGAAAAAAAGAAGAAAGAAAAAGAATTAAATGACAGAGCACATTCAAAGCCCTGATACGAATACCTGACTCAGAGAAGTGCTCCCATATTTGTCCTCTGCAAAGAAAAGGGAGATGAGTTAGAGGCATTTCCCCCTCAAGGGAGTACATATTCCCAGCTTCCTTCTTTGGTTTTGTAAGAGCCCTAATGTTTAAGAAATAAAGAATAGGTAATGTGATAGAGGAGAAGGGAGGAGGAAACAGAGGTGTAACAAGACATGATTCTACAACCCAGCATTGTTTTTGTGAGCTAATCTTTACAGAACACACAGTGCAGAGTTATGGGGAAAGATAGTGAGCCAAGTCCCCCTTTTTCCCCTACTCTCTCTCTCAGCATTCTTAAAACTTTAAAACTAATTCATCTTTTGATACTTCTACCACACTTATGTACTTTCTTCAAACAATGAATACCCACATGTCTGTTAGAATTTTAACTGGAGCCTTGGTTAAAAAACAACCCCCCCCCCCAATCCTAATGACAAGATTAAATACTTAGACATTTTCCTGCAAAATGAAAAGTATAAATATCTACATATTTTTAAAAGGAGAAAATGAGCTCCATCAAGATTCTCCCAAGTACTCAAAACAACATGAAACCTATAACTTTAAGCTATCGTGTCCAGACCCAGTTACTGTTTCAATTGGTCTACACTTTATTGTCTCAGAATTATAATTATGTTTACACTTTTTGAACAAGCTGATGAAAAGAAACATTTGCTTAAGGTTCTCATCAATGAATGCACAGCTTAGACTAGTCTTTAGCTTATACAAACGTTATGCTTATTAATTCAGAATATTCATTCAGTTATTGAAACATGATGACAAAACTATACAGTGAGAGACTGATTCTCTATTATACATATTAGCTTTGCACAAAAATCCTTTGGCTTGGGAATAACTGTCCAAATCTCAGAATTCACATACCTCTTTG
The DNA here is from genome assembly GCA_004027875.1 of Aplodontia rufa. NCBI lineage: Eukaryota > Metazoa > Chordata > Mammalia > Rodentia > Aplodontiidae > Aplodontia > Aplodontia rufa. The sequence goes on from PVKS010004554.1 coordinate 49,849, forward strand.
AAATTTTTAAACTGTGCTTTAGGTATCAAAACTATAACATCAATGCTGTGAATACACAGATAAATTATAAATTATCAAAATAAGTCCATCTGACTAAGAACTCTCCAGCTGGATTTCAGCTTAAGAAATTCTAAAACTGCCTATGTGTAGCCCAGTCCATGCCAACATCCACAGCATCCTTTTTAATTAAAAGCCAGTGATATGACTCACGCCACCTGTTTCATTGATCCTGCTAGATCCCTATTTTGGTCAGAGTTCTCTTTTGAGGATTAAAACTTTTATAAAAACAAATAGCAAATATTTATTCAAAATGATTACTATTATTTCACATCCTGAAAACTACATTACTTATGATAAAATTGCATTTATCTATGTGAATTTTAACAAGCCAAGGATTATTCAAAGTGATAACCACAATGGTGAGGAGGGCCAGTAGCTAAAATAACTACTATATATGCTCCATATATATGCTTCACATATAAGAAAATGTCCTTACTAAAATTTGTTATGGACCCATAAGAGGAGACTTCTTGAAATCTGCTTAGACATATTTCAATGGGAAATGTATGTGAGTATATTTGGTAGAACAAAATATAACAAATACAGGAAAAAAGGAATAGTAAGCGATGGTGGGAGGGAGAAAGGGTGTAACTACATTGTTATGACAGGATCCAGATGCCACATAATTAATTAATGCAGCTCTCTAAATTTTGAGTTCAACATAGCTCAGGTAGGTAGATTTCTGTAGAAGTCCATCCTTAGAACAGCAATCTGCTCCTATTTAAAGAGTTATAATTGGGACTGGAGTAGTGGCTCAGTGATTACAGTGCTTGCTTGGCATGCATAAGTATGTGAGTTCAAACCCCAGCACCACATACACAGCGAAGTCTCAGAGCAACGAAAGTCACATGAAAAAGTAAATAAAATTGATTCTTTCTCTCTCTCTCACTGTCTCTCTTTAAAAAAAAAAAGAGTTCTATTAGTGGGATGTGCACTATATATCTCTATATTATCTTATTTGTCAATAAGTCTTGTCACTATTCGTTCAGCAATGAGGACAAGAGCCAAAGGGAAGAGAAGAAAAAAATAAAGTTCAGAATGTACTGTGTCTACCTAAAGTAAAATCTTTTATTTTATCAATGCCCCAAAATAGGACCCCCTCACAAACTACAGGATCAATGATTCCAATTTCTTACTTTATCTGTTCTCTAAGAAATATTTGGGAAGTAATTTGAAAAATTTCCTCCAAAAAAGGAAAAGAAAGCGGGGGAAGAGATTTCATGAAAATCAAAGGGAGAGCAGTAGAGAAAAGAGATCTAAAGGTGGGAGGTGGGAAGAGAGGGGAGAAGAGCTAGGGAGTGATACTAGCCAAATTATAAAGTTATATTATGTATTGTGTGCATTTACAAATATGTAACCATGAATCCCATCAGTATGTGCAATTATAACACAGCAATAAAAAAGTGGGGAAAAAGTAAAAAAAGAAAGAAAGGTTCCTCTAAGAATAGTGGAGCAAGACTCTAACCCCAGCTTCACAATTTATTTAAGAAACAAGATTTAAGACAGTGATTCTCAAGTGGTGCGACAGGGAAGGGTTCTCAGGAAAGCATTACTCAGATCTGGTCAGCTATCAATATGTACCTGAAGGTGCTCTAGGGGTGACCTGGGTCAAGATCTAGGGGCTTCTACTCTCAGAAGTCAGCCTATGAACCCTAGGGAAAAATGATGTCCAACCCAAAACACAGGGTTTGGGTTGTAAGCCTCTCCCCTGCACCCATCCATTAAAGTAAGAGCGTGACAAAGGAAACCAGCCAACTCAACATCCAAGTGGACACTTTCGTGATATCCATCCTTCTCTTCACCAAACTATTCACATTAGCCTATTACATGTAGTCTTTGGTGTTCTTCCTTCTGCTGCACACGTTATGCCATACAGGGAAGTGAAAAGAAGTGAGAGTTCAAGGGCACTTTTGATTGGAACCAGAAGAATTACTGCAGTTGCCTGGGAAACCTTTGCAGACAATGATACTCGATATGTCAAATATCTAGAGTCTATATGAGCCAGAGTCACTTAGAAGATAAATCCAAGAAAGCAAATGGGCATAAGAGGGTCACTTAGCTTATAAAAGTAGTTCCAATTTGTTACATGTTCGTAAACTTTTGAAAAGAGAAAAGAATTTTATAATCCTAATTAGCCTAGAAGACTGATAACCTTAAATACTGACTTTCAGGGCACAGGATAAAATTCAGTATAAAGACACTTAGATATTCTAAATATTTATTCATATGCCAATAAACTAGGATTTTATAATCACACTCAAACAAAATATAACATGTTTCTATAAAACACCCCCTTAAATTGTTTGAGACAGTCTTACTATTTTTCCCCTAGATTTCCAGGGTAAATTGTATGTCCAATTATTGAGAATTATGTATATCTTATTATAGAACAAAAAACTGCTTATTGTAAGAATTCTGAAAAGAAAAAATTTAACAAGTAGAACAACATGAGATTGTTTTGTATCAAGGACATAAGAATCTAATGGAAAACTTCTTACACTGTTGCTTCAAATGTTTGATAAGAGATTCTTCCCTGAATGTCAATTTGGGATTTTTCAATATTTTGAATCAGAAAAGACATCCTGAAAATCTATATAAAGAGAACTTCTTCATATTTCCAGTACCATACTTCACATAAATTTTTAAATAAAACAAACCAAAAGGAAAATTGAAATATAAACATCAAGGACTTCAGAGAAATATGGTTTTGTCCCTTGTACAAAATTTACATGGTAAGAGGCACATTTAAGGATTAATGTGCTTGAATTTTTAAATTGTTATTTTAGAGAACTACAATTTTGGTGACAGATACTGTTCAGAAAAGATCACTTTTAAGCGGATATTTTCAGGTTTTCAGAAGTCTATTAGGAAAGGTTTCCAGAGTTCATTACTCTGTGCTGCCCTCTACTGGTAAACTTCTGTCAGTGGTTTTCAGAGAACAATCCACCCTCCCACATTGCGGCTCCCCAGGTTCATCTGTACAGTGCTCAAGAGGCTGAACAACAGTGAGACTGTACAGAGCTGCATTTCAATTGAAAACAAACAAATAAAATTTTATTTTTGTTTGAAATATCTGATTTTATTTTTTCATATTGGAGATATCGCTCTTTTTAAATAATTTGTGCATCTCAAACTGAAATCGTTCTGTCACCTAAAAAGTTTGGTTATAAAGTCAGTAATAAGCTGGGCATGGTGGCACACACCTGCAATCCCAACCACTTTGGAGGCTAAGGCAAGAGAACTACAGTCTCAGCAATGTAATGAGGCCCTAAACAACTTAGTGAGAACATGTCTCAAACCCATTTAACACATGAGTTCTTCTGGGGGAAACTGCAACAGGTGAAACCCAAGGTGGTTTATCTATGCTTTGGCATGACCCCTGGATAACAAAGTTTATATACATTGATTGCTACTGTTTTGATAATGTTTCCCCCTCAACTGTATCTCTATATACTTCTAATAAAAAAAGAAAAGAAAAGAACATTTCTCAGATGGAAAGTATTCACTGAATGTTGGTCAGAAATGAAGGACAGATCTTTGTGAAAATTCAGAACTCCACAAACAGAATCAAAATCCATGAGAATGAAAACATTGCAGAAAGGGCAAATAGAGAAAAAATCCTAGAGAAACTTACAAAGAAACAAGGTTCAGGCAACTAAAATTAGAAAAACAAAACAAAACAACAACAACAAAAATCCCCAAAACAAATGTCCTACTAAGAATTTCAAAGTCTGTTAATGAAAAATAAAAGAAATTCTACTACTGTGCAGGTTTTTCAGAACTATGGATTTGTGTTAAAAATGGTCAGCTGATGTATGCTCCTAACAAAAACCATTGGCACAGTTTCTAGAGTTTCCTGACCATTTAAACTAAAGTGGAATTGTGTAAAGGAAATGTTTGAGGTACATGTAAAGTGATCACAACCAGCTTTGGATTATCCATCATCATTTCCTTCCTTTTTGATTAAAATAAACGTCTCCTTGCTTAAAAAAAAATGGAAAGAGCTAGGGGTATAGTTCAGTGGCAAAGCATCTCTGGGTTCAATCCTCAGTACCAAAAAAAAAAAAAAAAAGTCAGTAAGGAAAGCAATATATTATTTTAAATATATTGAACATAGGGTTAATTTGCTAGGATTACCACAATTTTTAATTCAGCTACATGAACGTGGCTTACAGGAGAATCACTTCTTTTGCATTAAGTATTCTAAGTGGATCTGAAGGAACCATTCCTGTTAATCTGCAATTTATTTGAATTACTTAGAAAAAGCAAGGCTCCAAGTTGTATGTAATGAATGTATCTAACAATTGCTCGGAAATCAGAAGCTCTTTTCTGTCAGAACACCTGCTGTTAGTCTCACTTTCGGTTCCACTCTAGTTGTAACTGCTTTTCTTCACTCACAATCATGAGACATAAAACTGACACAGTCCTGAGAACCAACAGCTTGATTTCTACGCATGCTGGAGAAACAATCTTGTTACAATGCTAATGTCATGTGTATACGGTACACCAATAACTAAAAGTGTTTACATAAGCTCTACCTTGAGAAACTCATCCAGAATCTCAAGGTATATTGGTCATAGTGACCAACACAATCTTAGTCCCCTGAACTTCATCAAAACACCCATCTGAGAGTTCTCAATGATGTTCATTTTTTAGTGAGCAAAAGTAGCTAGTCTCATTACTCAAGGGAAGAACTGTGAAGTTTGATTCCTCAGTGCCTAGATTCCAGTAAAGAGACATACAGTACGCATATGTTGCAGGTCTCCTATAGCGACAAACAAACGGCTCAAGTATTCAACATATCCTCATATTTGATGCTTATTATATGTAAGCAACAGATGTACGTCTCATCTGAGCACCGTAAAAAGTGATTTTTAAAAAAATTCTAAATAGAAAATGAGTCAGTCTTAGTGCAAATATAAACCTAAAGCTCCATACTGTACAAGCAACATGTGCAGCGTTAAACACACTGACATTTTAGCAGAAGGAGCTGCTGGGTACCAAAATCTGTCAGGGCCCTTCCATCCCAATTACCATGTCCTCTACTTCTCCAGAGCAGGTACAGAAACAACTGCAGATGACCACCCCTGAGCATAGTGGATACATGGCCACCATATCCATGCCTGCAAGAGAGAGGTGCAAAAGGTGGACCCTCCCAACACTCCACTCACCAGTCCTGGATTGGTGGAGTGTGTTTTCTCCCAGAGTTCAAACCATCAGGAGATGTAATGAAATAATCCAAATCTACTTTTGACAGCATTTTTTTTTGCCTTACCTTTACCTGCTGAATGTCTACAGGTGTGAGGAAAGTTATCTTTTCCTAGATATGTTCCAAAATGCTCTTATGCTGTTTCTCTTCGGATTTCTCCACGCTGCCCCATTCAGATATTTTATTACTTTCTAAAGGAGAAAAAAATGTGCACATGAAAATTACCATAAGAAAACCATTGATTTTTAATCATATCTAAACAAATTTCAAACCAGTGTGAAGGTTGCACAATGCTACCAAGCACTGGTTGTGCAGTAAGATGCCAGCAATCTTTCATTGTAGCTTTATTAAAAGCTGTATTTTCTGAGATGCAAAATATTCAGTTATCTCCACCGGTATTTTGTTCCTTACCTCTAGCATTCCCGTGAGGTCACATTCTGTTAAAAACATCCTGCCCTTCTCCCTACAAAAAGTTTCCATAGAATCAGAAAGCAGAAGCACTGCAACTTGCTAACTTTGCTCTGTGTTATTTACCAACTGCACAAAGAAAATGCTGTCTATTCAGAACTCATTTCAAAACTCTTTTGACTGAGAGTGAGCGAACAAGCGGGCTCATGTCCCGAGCCACTGTCACATCCCCAGAGGTCCGGTGATGGCGTGGGGCTGGCGCTGAGTGGCACAGCCTCCAGAGCTTCCTACAAGGGTCTGTTGTAAACAATGCAGACTTAGAGAAGCTGAGGAAGAGGGGCGGGGCAGGGGCTCTTACTTTCTCACCTCAAGGTTCTTCCTTCCTTGGCCCTGAATTTTTGTCAGAAGCTTCCCTCTCCTGCAGGCTCCTTCATGGTGACAAATACAGAAGCTGGTCAGCTGCGATGGGTTTGAAACCCCAGTCTCATTCACTGAGTTTCTGCCTTTGGGCAAGTTATCAAAGTCACTTTGATATTTTTGGGGTTTTTGGTAATGGTAAATGTGCTTATCTTACCCGGTGTGAGGTGCATGTGACATAACTCCATGGGAAATGCTGTTACAGCACCTGCAACATAGTGTGACCAGGCTCTAGTGCAGCTCACTCTTGCTCTTTCCCCACCCATACCTGAGCCTTGTACACTCAAATCTCAAAATGAAGCTTAATGCACATTTCCACCACACACAGGAAACACCCCCAGATCTTGCTCAAGCCTCCCACCCCTCCAACCAATCACGGATGTAGAAAAGATACAAACAGGCCAGAAGAGATGGCCTAGGCATCATGCCCCAATGCCCTTTAGGGAAGACTGAACCTAGGGGCACTCTACCTCTGAACTACATTCCCAGCCCTGTTTGTTTACTTATTTATTTATTTAAATTTTTGAAACAAGCTCTTGATAAATTGCTAAGATTGGCCTCAAGCTTGCAAACCTCCTGTCTCAGCCTCGCTACTCACTGGGACTATATGCCAGCAGACATTGCAGGTGAGAGATGGGAGCTCGCCCCAGATGTCCCAAGCTGACTATGATTAGGATTCTGTCCCAGAATCTTCCTAGGACCTCAGAGAAGCTAATCCACAGGTTGAGAGCAGAGCTGAAAATATAGGTGGATACGGGTGGCAGGGGCTGCATCTGGGAAATGGGGAAAGGAAGTGAAGTAGGGATGGGAGGATGAATGAGGGTTCCCCAGGACCAGGTGTGTGTGTGTGCATAATCCACAAAAGGAATCCTGTCCAACATGTCTAACAGGGCTCCTTAGAGAGTCAGGAGGAGACCCAGGCAAGAAGAGGCTGGAATAGCCTCCAGCATAATCAAAAGAAAGGGAGAGGCAACCACTCAGGAACAAGGGAACTCTAAGAATGGGGAGCTTGCTGCCTGATTAAGATTCAGTGCTCTAGAGCATCCATCACAGACAGAGTTAACCCAGTCTGCCAGAAAACAAGAAGCCATCCAGGTGAGAACAGGCCCATGTTCTTGTGCCTCCTTCCTGCATGAATATCTTATAAACAGGTCAGATGGTGACTTGGGTAGTGAATAAGGGGAGCCAGAGCCCAGAAGGGCTCTGCAGCCTCCCCTACCACTGTAAGAAGGCCTTGGAGGGATAGGGTAGCTAGGCCAAAATCCAATTTTTACTATTAAGACCAGGCATGTTAAGTGCTTGAAATGAGACTGACTCAAATTGGTCAGGAAATCTTTTGGGCCCTGCAGGTCAGGTACATTATCCAGAAATGGGAGATGTTAATCCCATTGAACAAAGTTTACAGAAACAATAGTAACAAAATAAAGTTGTGTTTGGGTTCTGTCAAGACTTGTCCTTTTTCACAGTATCAAGTACTTGATTAAGTATGATAGACTCTTCTTCTAGACTAGAAGCTTCAGGAAGACATGAACCCTGTATTTTATGTACTTAAGGTTTCCCTAGAGACTAACACAATTCCTGGCCCATAGCAGCTAGCTAGTTATTCCTAAATGTTCTTATTTGTTTGCTTTATTTTAAGACATTGCTGTCCATTATGGTCATTCTAGAGAAATCTAGATGAATATATTTTCTCAGAAACTTTATGGTCAGCTTTAAGACATTTTTAATACTAGATTATTTTTTCCTTATCTGTACCTTCCCTAAATGCGCTCACTCTGTCACTTTCTTGCTCTCTCCCACCTCTTTCAGGAAACCTTAAATAAGCCTTATACCATATACAGGAAAGCATAGCTGATTTTTATGTAAATTTTGAGTGTTGGTAATCAAAAACTGATCAAAGGACACCTTACCTATCCCATTATAAAAGCCCAAAAGATATCACAAAAATCCATGAGCATTTTCTCTTAGGGGCTTTTCTTTGTGGATCAAATCAATCTTTTTTCCAGAAAAAGAAAAAAGGCACCAGAACTTTTTGTGACCTTTCTGTTCCTCCTATTCTTTTACCCCAACCCCATGTCAATGAATTTCAGAGAAGGCCCTCACTAGCCACTTCTGTATTCTTGGTTGAAGACAAGCTCAAGTGTTTTGAATCGCATAGAAGCAATTTCTCTTTGGACAAAAGAGAAACTCAGGGGAATTTAAAAAAAAATCAAAGGCAAGCCTACTCATGAGCTTCCCAAACTGAGCAAGTTTGGGTGTAGCATATGCAGTCTCAGTTTTGGAAACCACAATATGCCATTTATCCCTAACTAGATGACGGGACAGAAATGTTTTTGCTGAACCAACCAAGGGAAATATGCTTGCTGCTTACCCAAAACAAACTTGCAAAATCCAACTTCTACTGCTTCAAATTTTCAGATGGGAAAATTTTTCCTACATATAATTTTGAACTATTTTAGTTCTCTTGCTAAGTGAAAATTGGTAACTTGTGGGCACATTTGTGGGATAAAATATGGAACCAGAACAAAAACAGTAACTGCTAAAGAAAATTCAGGAATGGGTAGGCAAAGACCCTTTCTTAATGAGACTAGTTGTGGGTGGAGAGAGAGTAAGTACTGTTGAAGATACTGGAATTAAACCCAGACCTTTAGCAAGACCCTAAGCAACTTAGCAAGACACTGTCTCAAAACAAAATATAAAAAGAGCTGGGGATGTGACTCATTGGTTACCATATCCTCTGTTACTAAAAGCCTTTCATTCATTCACTAAGGAAACCCTTTTACCTCAGTCTACCTTCTTGGATCTGCAATGGAGAGTCTTTGAATATGGGAGCCAACTTTGAGACCCAGAGTAGATAGATAAACTCAATAAAGAAGTTGAGGGGATTCCACTGGGCCCGTATCCCATGTCACATCCTTAATAGAAACAACACTGGGATTGTCCCAGGAAAATCTCTTGATTTGGTTTATTCTTACCACATACCCATCTCTCCCCTCACTGAAAAAGCCAAAATAAAAGCAAACCAATGGTCAGCCTGAACACAGATCCCATGTTTATCCATCAGTACTCTCTTCCAAAGCACATCAACAAAGCATGAGTCTACAAGTACCTATTACTTAGGGCTGGCATCTTTGGAAAAGGTGAATTTGCAGTAATCCACCTATACCCAAATAGTCTCACTATTCAGTCAGTAAAAGGTCTTTTTGGAACAGGTAGGAGCATTCCTGCCCAATGGCAGGATCTAGACAGCATTCTATAAAATGTGCTATGGGATTTTGATTTTCTTGCTGCTGCAAAGTATTTATTAATGGATATAACAGCCATTTTACTACTCATTTTTTAAAATCCTTGAAACAGTCATTTAGTTGTATTCTATTCAGAAATAACTGCCACTTATGGTTTTCAGTTTGTTGTATATAGGGAGAAGGAGTTAACCTGGAATACTACATTTATTTGAATCAGAGAACAGAACAGCAAAGGTTGGCCTAACATTTATCCTTAAATTATGTCTCCTGAAGGAGTTAATATGACAAGGTGATAACCTAACAATTATTGGCAAGAATGTCATCATCTCTAAAGAACTGCACTCAAGCAAAATAGGTAACTATTACTCATGCTCAAATTCCATGGCTTTAATTATCAGTTTTCAGGAGATGCCTTTTGGAGTCAGTTGGCAGGACTGGCAAAGATTTAAAAAGAAAAAGAAAATGCTTTGCTGGCAACTTACAAAGCACAACTAGCACTCAGATCAGCACTGTGCGGCAAAATGCACAGCCCCAGCCAGTGACACTGGATCACAGCTTCGTGAATGGGTGCAAGAAGCTGGCCAGGCCACAGCGGCCATGTGTCTCCAATGCTGTGTGAACCTAGGACAGGAGAGCCTGCATATTCCTAGTTCTTTTTCCTTGAACCATGCCAATTTTTTAAAACATTCTTTGAGAAACCAGTGGGTGGGCACAGATGGGAAGTGGGAAGCTGCAAATTGGAAGAAGATGGTATTGGAGAGGGGCACAGAGCCAGGCGCGCCTGTCCAGGCGCGTCCTCGCGGCCCCAGATGGCGCGGCCACTCTGTGCTCCTTTAGGCCAGGCACCGCCACCTCCGCCGCGCCCCCTATCGGCTGCCAGCACCAAGCAACCAGAATTGAGATCATGCTACCCTAGATTTGTCCATTTACAATAAGCTTCAGGACCACGGTTCAAAGTACAACCTATGAATAATCTATGAACACAACAAACACTTTTCAAAATAACAACTGGCTTAAAAAAAAAAGACGTAGTTGGAACGGCTCTCCAGTGTTGAAAAGGTTGTTACTTCAACATTGTTTTATACGTGCAATTTGACACCATTAATTTTAAAAGCCTCTTTGCTTCCCACCTTACTGTGAAACCCAAATTCTGCTTAAGGAAGGGGGTGTCCCTTTGCATAACTTATAAATATTAAAGTAGTCCTTTCCTAATGAATTCCCATCAAATGTCATCAATTTAGGAAAAGTTAAGGTAACCTGCAGCTTAGCGATGCTTAAATACAAGCTCACACCGGTGAAAGGTATGGAGGCATGAAGAAAGCAAGACTGGCCAGAACCGGAGCTGGATGTTCTCAAAGCTGAGGAGGAGCCACCCACCCTGAGGAACTCCTCCTCTTCTCATAGGTTCGTCTACATCGGAGAGCTGTGTAGTGGCCCTTGATGATCAGTTGTGCTTTTGATCTTTGAAGAACACAAATTAAGGAGAAGAAAGAGATTTATAAACAGGAAACTGCCTAAAGGCTACTCTCTGGGAACCTTCCTCACTCACTTGTAGCTCTCAAGTTGGTAGGATCCGCTCCCACGCTCACGCTTACCTCCCATGGTATAAGAAGGGGCATACACATTGTGAGGTGGAAGAAAGGACCAAAGGGCACATGGATATGCTCCAAGAGGCTTAGCTCCTTCCTTTTTCTCCACCAGGCCACACCTATTCCCAACTTTGTGTTGCTCTACATGTCCATACACACCCACACAAAATTTATTGGCAAACACATGACTTAACACCAGGACCTTGGAGATCAAACTTAACTTCCACTGAAAGCTGCCTGAAAAAAGCCTGGATATTCAGGCATACTCTAGTGGGATAGTTTGTAAGTTTTTATGGCAGCAGATTCTCTCCTCAAATGCTGAACTGTGACCTCAAAACACAAGAGTCAATTTGCCCTGGAAAGAGAGAGGCCTTAGACTTTGGCTGTTAAGAGGCTGACTCCAAGCCTGATTACTGGCTTCAAACCCAGCTGAGTTTACTATCTGTCTGACCCTGAACAAACCCCATGCCTGTCCTGTGCCTTAGTTTCCCCATGTGATACAATCCTATTCCTGCTTAGTGTTGTCCCACTTGGTATTGAGAATTAGATTAACTTGTGTAAAGTGTTTAGAATAGTTCCCACTAGGGGGCTAGAGCGGTGGTTCAGCTGTAGAGCACTTGCCTGGCATGTGTGAGGACCTTAGTCCAACATCACATACACATAAGTGTCAGAGCAACAAAAACCAGATGTAAAACTAAATAAAATTGATTCTCTCTTTCTCTCTTTCCCTGTCCCCCCTTCTCTTTAAAAAAAAAATAGTTCCTGCTATTTTTTTCCACACAGTAAGTGCTGGCTTTGTGACTATGTGCTTGTTGATCTTATGACTGAGACTGAAGAATGTGGCAATCATACCCAGAAAACTCAATTTCTCTTTCATCCTGCAGTGGCCCTAAATCACATCTTAAGAAATTCCGAGCTCAAGAACACAGCCTACAAACTTCTGCTCTATAACAGGCAAAGATCATGCTTACTCAGGATCTTCCTAGAACACCCAGAATCAATGATCAATTATAGCGTAGCATTAAAAACAGGGGTAAGTTGAACTCATGCTGCTCAGGAACAGCACTGAATCAGCAGCAACTTTAGCCATGGATGATTTCAAGGGGATCAATTGTTAAATAAGTTAATAATTGCACAGTACACACTGTGTATATAGTATATTGCCCAGACAATGAGTAGGGTCATGGTGACTGACCCAAAAAAAAAAATTTCCCCCACTTGTGGAGCTTGTCATCTAATGCCCAAGACAATACTGAACAAAATAAAAAAAATAAATGTTGGGGTGCATTTTAGAAGAAAGAAGCAAAAAGTGGTATGGAACAAAGAGCAGAGAGGAGTCTACCTTCCCAGGGAACGCTGAAGGACTTTTCCTGATATAGTAAAAGCACCTACTACCTAGGAAACAGAATTCTTCCCTCACCCAAGAGATGGAATGTACAAGGATCCTTTCAAGAAAAGGAGCTGTGGAAAGCAGGTCCAGAGTGTGAGAAGGATGGCCACAGAGGTAAGCGATGAAGCCCCCAACACCACAGGCCACCAGCTTTGTTTCACATCAGCTCAGTGGCCTCCTGGTTGCTGTGACTATGATTGCCTCGTCTTTAGATTTACTTCCATGTTATTGTCAATATTCCCTTTAAGAATGGAGAAGTAGGAGCCAGGTGCAGTGGTACATGACTGTGATCCCAGCAACTCAGGGGGCCCAGGCAGGAAGATCCAAGTTCAAAGCCAGCCTCAGCAAAATCCACCAGGCCCTACACAACTCACTGAGATCCTGGCTCACAATAAAAATTAAAATGGACTGCGGATGTGGCTCAGTGGTAAAAGTACCTTTGGATTCAATCCTCAGTCAAGATGAAAGAGAAGGAGGAGGAGGAGGAAGAGGAGGAGGAGGAGGAGGAGGAGGAGGAGGAGAAGGAGGAGGAGAAGGGAAAAGTGTGACTTATGGAATTCTTCCAAGAACAAACATGAAAGCATGTGATTCATAATTAACATAAGACCACAAACTCTTTAATCTGTACACAGCACATTAAAACACCTGGGCTGTACCTCTACCTTCCACCCCCAAGGCACTCTTAGAGAAAAGCAAATTTCTATATTTTTTCTCTCAATAAAGACTTCCCATTTCATTAAAAAAATTTTTTAATCTTCCAAAATAGCTCTTTTTTTAGTTTCTTTTTAATGAAGTGCTTTATAAAAGGATAATTCAGTCCTTCTGAGTAGTGAATCAAGATTTTCACTCAGGATCTCAAAATATGACAAAACATAAAGAAAATATGTCATATTTTGAGTTGCAGCCAACCCACAGACAAACTGAACTAATAAATGCATTGATAGGAAAGATCCTACATGTCTGTTCTTTATTTTACTTATTTATTGTAGGCCCCAGTCATCTCCTTTGCCTTTAATAGCAGGTAACAGTCCAGACCTTAGAGTTGAAAGTCAGTACCTGTCTTGTGATGTGGTGGGAAACGCCTCCCAAGGGCACGGAGGGAAAATTCCAGGTCCTTTGTCACCAACTAGCTAGGTGACCAGACTGAGTTAAGGGATATATATGACTTTAAAACAAACCAAAAAAAAAAAAATTCTCAAAGTAGAAACTGTAAAACAAACCAAAACAAAACCCGAACAATTAACCTTGGTTCAATATAAAAAGCATTCACCAGCGCAGTGCCCTGTAGCCACGACTCACAGACCCTTTAAGGAGGCCACTCCTGTGCCAAAGCTCACCCAAGTTCTTTGCAATGTCTCTGTAACATAATGTTATGGTTTGAATGCTAAATATCTCCCAAGGCCCATGTGTTAAACACATTGTTTGCCAGTCTGTGGCACTGGAAGGTGGCAGGTGGAGCCAAGTGGAAGGAAGTTAAGACACTAGAGGCATGCCCCTTGAAGGGGAAATTGAGACCCTCCTCTCACCACTACCACCTAACTTTGCTTCCAAGATGCCATAGGGTCAATAGACCTCCCCTGACATGTGCTCCCAACATGATGTGCTGCCTCACCCACAGGCCCAAAGTAATATGGCCAAGTGATAATGGGCTGAAACACTGAAGCTATAATCCAAAATAAGCCTTTCTTCCATTTAAGTTGATTTAGCTCAGGTATTTGTCACAGTGTCAGAAACCTGACTAACGTAGTCTTTAATCTTAAGAAAAGAAGAAAATCCACTTTTCCTGATTTCCTATACCCACCCCTCACCACACATTACACACCTATACAGAAAAAGGAATATATAAGCTAATAGCAGTCAATACATAAACCTTGCCCCCTTCTGCTATGGACAATTGATATTTGGCTAATGTCTACCAACATGTTTAACTTCATCATAATCGCAGAAGGAAAATGAGGGAGGTGAAAAGGGAATGAGAGAGAAGGTTTTCATGGAGGTGGTAAATACTGCAACACTCTCTGTAACCACAGGGGAATTCAGCCCTGGGACCCGTGGGAATGTCATCATCAACAGTAGGCTGAGCACATCCCTCCAGCATAGAAAACATGGCATTCTGCCACTGCATATTTGCATCCCAGTGCCACCTCCAACTCAAACGCACCCAGTGGTAAGGGGCAAAAGGCAACTACATCACTCCCATCACATTTTTGGAGGAAAGACATTAGGAACTAGTGAATTTATTTTCACTCCTCCTAAAAAGGATGATGTGGGGTTTTTTAAGAACTATTTTAATGATAGGTTTAACATTTTTATCTGGATGACAAACACACACACCTGCACACTTCAATACATTCATAAAAACCCAAGAGCAATACAAAGCCTTGAATAATAGCAGCAGCTGGCCTACATTTTTTACTATTCTTCTCTCAAAAACATAGTCTTGATTGTTTATAGATAATAATCACCTTTTTACCAGAAAATTAAGAAAGTTAACTAAAATACATGATTTACAGAGCCATTCCTGAACAGGAAATAAAAGAAACACCCACATTTATGAAAAATAGAACCTTTAAAATAGAATAAGGTACAGATATTTCTCACTTGAAAGAACATTTCAAAACCTAATAATATCAACATAACATAGCATCTTTAAAGAGAAATTTCACATTGGATTTATCCTTGTAAGCCCACAGAACCAAGCAACACTGCTTGGTGAATATTAGTTAAAGGAGTAAACAAATTCCCCAAAAGCCCCACCTACAAGATAGGAAAGGCCACTGAACATTGAGATCAGAAACTAAAAGAAGCAGACATTCAAAAATAATTCTAGGGGTTGGAGCGGTGGCTCAGCGGTTTCAGCGCTTGCCTGGCAAGCACGAGGACCCAGGTTCAAACCCCAGCACCACGTACACAACTAAGTGTTGGAGCAACTAAGGCCATGTGAAAAACTAAAGTTGTCCCTCTCTCTGTCCCTCTCTCTTTAATAATAATAATAATAATAATAATAACAATAATTGTAGTACTCCTCCAATTTTTGTGAGCATAAAGTGCCTGGACGGGGACTATTAAATATAAGATTGTCCCCCTCATTCCCAATTCTTAATAGATTTTGATTCAGTAAGTTTGTTGCTGAGCCCAGGAATCAGAACTTTAATGAAGACCCCTTAAGTTTAAAAACTCCACTTTAGGAATTGTTCAATAAATCCTGGTCTGGTCTGTGGTTAAAATGCCTGCCTGGGGCTTCCACTTCTTATCACATCATTGGGCAATACTTCACCTTTCAATATCTGCAGACTGGGCTTAAAAATAGCATCTGCCTAACAACATATTATTAAATCAGTAAATTATTATAAAGGCCCTACAACAGTACAGGCACAGGTATTAATACATCCTAAAATCAACGAGGGAAATAACTTTAATTTGTTTATGCACCATTTTTCAAAATTTTTTACATGCCTATGTTATGGACTGAATTATGTCTCCCCAAAATTCAAATGTGGAAGTCCTACCCCTAGTGCCTCACAATGTGACTGTATTTGGAGCTGGGATCTTCATGGAGCTAATTAAATTAAAATGATGTCACAAAGGGGAGCCCTAATCCAAAGTGACTAGCATCCCTATAAGATTAAAAAAAAAAAATCTGGACACAGACAAGTACAGAAGGAATTCTGTAAAAATCAAGGAATGAGTGGGATTTACCTCTGCAATTTTAACACACCATATAAGTCATGAGTAAATTGGGTTTTTCTTTTTTTCTTTCTTTATAGAAGGGGGCCTTCTCTATGTCACCCAGCTGATCTGACCTTGTGGGCTCAAATCCTCCTCCTGCCTCAGCCTTCAGGGAAGCTGCGACTCCAGGCATGAGCCAAGGTACCCAACTTGCTTTTATTTTCTTAAGATAGAGGGACAGTGACAGAAAGAGAGAAAGAATCAATTTTATTTAGTTTTTCGTGTGGCTTTCATGGCTCTGACACTTCATTGCGTACCTGGTGCTGGGGTTCAAACCCAGTCCTTGCATACGCCGGGCAGGCACTGTAACTGCTGAGCCACCACTTCAGCGCCCCCCACAACTTGCTTCTATCCCTTGGAGGCCAGAATGCTGCACTCTACTATAGCAATTAATAGGTAAATTGCCTTTTTATTTAACAAAATACCATGTATTAGAAAAGTTATGCACTATAAAAAAACTTTTCTAAAGAATGAATACCTACCTGAAAAACCATAACAAAAAATAAAATCTCTACTGTAACAGTCAAGTAAATTTGGAGTTGGAAATAGTATATTAACTTTGTTTTCTTAGGAATACACTTTTCTCTGGATTGGAGTATATATTTCTTTCAGAGGATCCAACTTTTACTATGTTTTTAAAAAGTAATGATTTGTATCACTAGAGGGAGATACAGTTTGCCAAAAAGCTATTATCAGGCAGATTTGAAACTTTCCAGTAAAAAATAAAATAAGTAAAGCTACTACATATTGTTTTACATATTCATAGCATTTTTGTGAATTTAACAAGTTCACACTGAGAGTTATTGAATGATGGGGGTTTTCCTTTCTTAAATAATATTAAAACAGTGAATGAAAAGGTAGAAATGGAAGTTGTCAAACTCTAACAAAAGAGGAACACTCAAGAAAAAAACTAAAATACTATGATTGTTTTCATTATCTCAGGACAATAACAATCTGCATACAAAGATTGTGTCTATGTGCTTAAGTATCTGCCATTGCATAAGCAGCTGGTTCAGCATAACAAATTAATCTAAATCTCTCTCCAAATTAAAAGAGTCAAAACTGAATTCTGTACTTGCCTCACAATGAAAAATGGGAGAACTTGGTCTAGAAGCAAAATGTCAGATTTCCAGTTCTTCACTTAAAAAAAAGTCTGTGTATGTGTGCACAGTTTGTGTTGTGTTTGTGTTTAAATCACAGTTGAGTAAAATGTGATTGTTTCTAGCAGTTGAGTTTATTTTGGTTTTTTGTTTGTTTGTTTGTTTTTGTCTTTATTTTATCTAAAAACAGCTTCACTCACATTTACTACCTGGCCTCCAAAGTCATTTAAAATTTTAATGCCTGTTCTAAAAGTTTAGGCTTTAAAGTAGCTTAGAATCTCCAAGTAAATTCCACCTTCAAAGGGAAAAAGTTCACTAAAAAGTGATAACAGTTAAGCACTTTGGCACCTGCTGGTAATCCCAGCAACTCAGGAGGCTGAGGTAGGAGGATCACAAATTTGAGGCCAGACTGGCAACTTAGCAAGGCCGTATCTCAAAATACAAAATAAAATAAAAATTTAGGCATATAGTAGCTAAGTGGTAGAATGTCCCTGGCATCAATCCTCAGTACCACTAAGTAAAAAAGAAAGTGATGACAATGAGAAGTCCACAGCCCAGGAGGCAACTGATCACGGTATTGAACTTAAAACAGTTCATGCCTAATCTCTTAGAATGGCCTCTCTTCTGCCTTTCCTCATCCATAATTCTTGTCCCTTCCTTACCACTTTTGGTGAAAACTTCTTTCTCTAGACCTTTTATGTCTTCTTTCTCCAAATTTTCTAGTTTCACTGCCACTTCAGTACTTAATGCAATATAATTTCTGATCATGGTATTTGTTCTACTTATTGAATACAGTATCATATTCCATGTTCATCTTTTTTTTAAGAGAGGGACAGTGAAAGAGAGACAGAATCAAGTTTTATTTAGTTTTTCATGTGGCTTTTGTTGCTCAGAAACTTCGTGTGTACATGGTGCTGGGGTTTGAACCCAAGTACTCGCAAATGCCAGGCAAGCACTGTAACCACTGAGCCACTGCTCCAACCCCCTTCCATGTTCATCTTAAAGTAACATAGGTTAGGTATTTAATAGGATTTTTCTTTCCTTTTATGCGTGTTGCATCATTTGTTTTATCCTTCAAACATTCAATTGACCTCTAATAAAAGCCATTCCACCCCTTTGTGCCTTCTCTTCCAAACTCCTATCAATCATGATTGACATTCAGCTTGCCTGCTGCTAGCAGCACTTCATTTTATCTCAGGTCTTTCTATTTCCAGTAGAAACCTGGAGTTAAATGCAAGGGTTTGAGAAGAGGTGGTGACACAAATGCACCCAAATCTCAACTATTCATTGCAGTGAATGTCATTAAACACCTTGGAATTCTATAGGAAGGAACTGATGCAAAGCCCTTCCATCCAGAAGCCAGACCTAACAAATGTCATTCTGTAACTGGAGTACCTGAAGCTGAACCTGGCAAGTGAGAATATAGGCCCATTTGGTGCCATTATCACAAGTTCTGCAGGGGAGCAGCTCCTGGTACCAGTCATGAGAATGGTCTCAGAGAATAAACCCCCTTGATACTTCTGGACAGTGATGCTAAGTAACATTGTTAGGTTCCCTAGAACTTCAAAAACAGGTGCTAATCTTTCCCAGAGCAGTCATGAGAAAGTCAAACTTGCCATAATGCCACTATGCAGGGATAACAACATTATGGTTCATGTTCTCTGCAATCTATCATAGTTGATGATTTCACAGACATCTGAACTTCCTGCTGCCACTGTGACTATCATCAATCAACCTGTCAGCACCACTCTCTAGGCTTTAGCAATCACGATACCTAATGCTTGACCAAAAAGCATATGAAATCAGGCATCAACACAAATCTCAAGTGCTAATATATTTTTTAAAAGAGAAAGAGACAGTGAGAGAGAAAGAGAGAGAGACAACTTTTATTTAATTTTCCATGTGGCTTTCATTGCTCCGACACTCAACTGTGTACATGGTGCTGCAGTTTGAACAAGCATACTCACACATGCTGAGTAACTGCTGAGCCACCGCTCCAGCCCAAGTGCTAATTTTTTTTTAAATGCCAAGGGAAAGAAAGCTCCCTGAATATAAAAAGTTGATATTTATAAAGCCTTAGCATCATTATATTAAAATTTCCCCTCCTTTGATAGTTCAATGGTAACAGCACACTTTAGACAGGGAAGAGAAAGTGGGTGTGTCATTCTGAAATACATTCATTTAAAAATTATTTCTTATCTTCTCTGGGAAGTATTCCAAATCAGAAGCCAAAGAACAGCTGTTTTACCGCAGATGTTTTTGGAGATTGCCAATGTACATTTAGACTTAGAGTCAAGACCCAGATAGGGATATTTAAGACATAAAACAGCACTTTTATGATGCATTTAAATTAATTTCTTTTGTCATTTAGAATAAAATGAAGAACAGATGGTAAAGACTTAGGTTTAAAGTGAGAGCCATTAAAATAATCTTAGTTGGAAAGAGAGTTTTCCATAACAGAAATTCATAAACCATAAGAATTTAGGCAAATTTTTAAAATGGCCCTAATGTACTAAGAGAATTTGTGTCATGACAATTAGATTCCAAACAAACTGACATATAATCAATGCATTCAGGACTTTCATATTATGTTAGACTACTAGAAATGATGAAATGTCACCAAAAGAGTTACTAGAAAAACATTGATGCAACTGCATGTTATTTTCTTCAAAAAACATACTGAGACTTTTAAATTGCTCAGGTTTATATTTCAAATTATTTGTCATCATTTTGATGTAACTTGTACATGTCTTATATTCATTGACATAAATAAAATACCTGAGGTACTGGGGATTAAATCCAGGAGTGCTCTACCACTGAGTTATATCACCAGTCATTTTTATTGTGAGACAGGGTCTCACCAAGTTGCCCACACTGAACTTGAACTTGACATCCTCCTGCCCCAGCCTCCATAGTTGCTGGGATTACTGCCATGGGCCATCACATCCAGTCCATACCTATACTTTTAATGTAATAATGGTATTTGTGGCTTCTGAGTTTGAACCCCAAGTTCCTTTCTTAACACTGCATTTTCTAGTAGATGGTAACCAATTCAGTTTCCACTGATAAATTCAGCCAAATGATTCCTTAGAAATCCGTAAACATTTTTCATTGTGTATCTGTACATAATTTAATATACACATACATACACATTATTTTGATTCTCATTCTTTCTCTCTCTCTCTCTCTCTCTCTCTCTCACACACACACACACACACACACACACACACATGACTTCATTTTAGGAGTCCTTCTGAACGATATAAACTCTGCAGCTGTTGAACTTCAAATGCTGAGTCAGTAATTTTTGGCTAACAAATCCTGACAATAGCTATAATCTTATTGATAACTCCCAGTGGAAAAAAAAATGATTGTTAGTGATGGTAATAGAGCCAGAGTTTGATGAAAGGGGTTGGGGTTGGTCTAGTAATAATAGCTGAGGCATAAAGTTTAAACCTCTTTATTGCATAGCTGACCCCAATTACATCTCAAGACAAATAACACCCTTTACTCAAACACCTGGTACCAAATGTGGCCACTTCAAATTTCTCCCTCATGGGAGCCTCTAATCATTTCAGGACTATTCAAACAATGGGTATTAATTGCTAGTCTTATATTTAAAAGGCTGTACCACTCTGAAGTTGAGCAAATTATTTTTTAAAATGCTTTGGCTTATTCAGAATGATTTTTAAAAGCACTTCCATTTACTAAACGCTTTGTAAAAATAAAAGAATTAATGATGCCACAAGCCAAGGTGGAGATTAGGCACATGACAGACAGTTCATGCAAAATGCAGCATGTTCACTAATGGCACCTGAGTGTCCTGGTTGCACCAAAATAGAGCAATGACTTTGTTTACTTCAAAATGATAAAATTGCTCAAAACATGAGAAATTGCTACTTGGCATTAACACTACAAGATTACTCAAAACTAAAGCATAAAAAAAATTTTAATTCATTCAGGACTTATGGAAGGGAAGACCCGAGGTCGCTTGTTTCAGTGATGATATTTTACATAAATAACAAATATCTGAGATCTAGCTCCAGAATCAGTTGATGGAGGCTGCAGTCCTTGGCTAGGTAATTTGGGAAAGCTATTTATTCTTGCTAATGCTCTGTTTCTCATCTATAAAACAGAGTAATAATAGCACCTATTTCAAATGAGTTAATGTGTGTAAGGAGTCTGGCACTACACCTGGCCCACAGGAAGAGTTACTCTTTATTTTTTATTAGGATTATGGGTAGAGAAAGTGGCTCAGATAACATCTCAGCACTTAAGTGAATAAAACATATTCATTTTTAATGAAGTAGTGAGACAAACTTGAAATGATTATTCCTATTCAGTTACTTATACGTTAATTTAGTTAACAATCCAAAAACTTCCTTTTTGTTAGATCCTGGACTAAGAACATATTCTTATCTTCCACCCACTTATAAGTGTAAGGAGGAAAGAATAATAAGGTCAGTGATGACAGCACTATGAGTTTGTGAGGAGAAACAGAGTAACTGGGGTGCGGAGCTGTGCATACAAGAGACATGTTTAGGTCATTATAAGGGGAGGAAAGAACAGCTCATCAAAATCAAATATCACCTATGAGCAGGCAGATGAACCACTGCCCAAAAAAACATGTTGCCCTTCATCATCGTGATTGTTAGTAGTACAGCTATACGATTTGTCCACTTATTATTTTCTGAATTGGACCAGAGTCCACTAAATTGGTGATCCATCTTGTGCTGCCCCTCCCCTGCCCGTGCCAGCAGATATTTTTCTCCCATTTAACACACATTTGGTTTTTCTCTTGACTATTTTGATCCTGCCTTGTCTAAGGTCTACCCCTGAAAAGTCCTTGAGCTAGACAGACTCCAAGGGCTTAAATTTCAACCCAAGTACCTCCCTCCCTAACAAGAAGGATTGTCAAATAGGATGAGATAAGTGAAAGACATTTAGCATAACTTCTGGTCTTACCTGAAAGCAATATCAAAAGATGGGATGTTTTCTCAAGGAGCATGGCGGTTCTATAATGCTACAATTGTCTAAGAAGCCAAAAAAGATAAGGAAATGGAGTGGAGAGTGCTAGGATAGAACCAAGGGCTGGAAGATCTCCACACATGCCAAAGCACTAGGGAGATGAACTTCTATGGGTTTGCCAAGGACTCTCCCATTTTCAGCACGGAATCTTCACACATCCTAAGACTCCACGAGTCCAGTTCCAGGCAAACCAGGAAGTACACATATAAGAAAGTGTACTTGTCTCTTTTCCTCGGACATTTTTCCTTACAAGAGTATGTTATTTTGTTCATTCACCTGATATTTACTAGAAGTTCCAGTATTCTAGGTCTTGTAAGTGCTGCAGATGCTTGTCCATCACAGAGAGACTGGATCCCTAATTTCATAGAGATTACATTACCAAGAGGGAAGCAGAGATAACTATTCTAGAAGCTAACTGGAAATTATAATGTTATGAAGAAAATAAAATCAGATCATGAGACAGTGGATTATACAGGTGGAAGAACCTGGAGGCAACAATTGACCTGAACTCTGGAAGACAAGGAGCCAGCCATGTGAACATCCAGGGAAGGACACTGTGAAGAAAGAGCCTAGTAAAAATCTATAGCAAATACTGACCAGATATAAGACCAGCAGGACCAGAGAGCAACGGCAAGAGGCAGAGCTGAGATGAGGCCCAAGGGTTAGGCAGGGCCTGATCCCAATGGTTGAAGCTGGCCAATGGCTTTGCTTTTTCCTCTAAATGTGCTGGAAGCTCTTGGGGAGTTTGAAGCAGGAAATATGAGGGATACAGAGGTTGTATGATCTAATTTACTTTTTTGAAATCTTGCAAGCAAGTATACTAAAACACAGACTGTAGGAAGGTAGAAGCAGGAGGTGAGGACCAGGGAGAAGGCTACTGTGGTCCACATGTGTGAGAACTACCTAGACTAGTGGCTCTCAAAGTATGGTCTCAGAAGCAACAGCTTTAGCATCACCTAGAACCTACCAAAAATTAGAGTTTTCAACTCTGCCCAAGAACAACTGTGGCAGAATCTCCAGTGTACAGTACAGTTCACCAAGTCTTCCCTATGACTCTGAGGTATGTGGGGCAGAGTGTGAGGAACTCAGATCTACGGCTTGGGCTGAGGACACATGAATACCATCTGGAAATTTTTTTTTCAAGAGAGAAGGACAGTGAGAGAGAGAGAGAGAGAGAGAGAGAAAGAGAGAGAGAGAGAGTGAATTCTTATTGAGTTTTTCACATGGCTTTCATTGCTCCAACACTTAGCTGTGTACGTGGGTTGCTGGGGTTTGAACCTGTGTACTTGCACATGCCAGGCAAGCGCCGTAACACCAAGCCACCGCTCCAGCCCCAACATTTTTTTAAACAATCAGTGTCATATGAAACCTCAACCAAACTAATTAAGAATTGTTAAAAAAAAAAAAAAGATCTCTCTGGGGAGAGTTGCTAATAGATTGAAATGTGAAGAAAGGGAAGATAGTAATAACCCTGGGGCTTCCTCTTAAGCAAATGGGTGAAAACTGGTGAATGAGTGTAACTGCTAGTTAACTTCCTATTGCCATCCTACTCTGTACTAATTTATTTTCCACCTGTCAAGTCAGATGAACCCTCTGAAATGCAAACAGAATTGGATCACTCACTGACATTAATAGTTTTTCTACTTTCCAGGAACACTTTCACTCTGCTATTCATACAGCAAACCCTTCAACCTGAAAGATTGTTGATCCAATCCAAAAATCAGAAACAATGCTAGGTGCTTCAACAGAAAGAATTTAATGCAGGCAATTCACTTCATAGGCATTAGATTAAAAGGCTATATTACTGCAATAATCTGAAGATAAGACTGTGAAAAGCAGCTTCCCTGCCCTAAGCCTGCAGGAGCAAACCTTCAGGATTGAGAAGCTCAGAGGAGGTCCTAGTTAGCTGGCCAGGTATTTCCTTGGGTTTCTGCTTCCTGGGAGTGGGATGGGGACACAAAGCTGAAGCTGAAACCCATAAGGAGGGGTATACTTCACCTCTTAAGGAATGCTGCATGTGGATAATTTCAAAAACACTTGGAACCTAAAGCTGTTAACTGCCACCACCAGAGCACACTGGCAGAGGAAGCAAAAGCCTCTCCTCCACTGTCCTGCCTGTCAGTCTCACTATAATGCCCCATTACTGGCCTAAGTTAACAGGGATCACTGTCAGACTTCCAAGGTGGGCTGGGGATTTCTGGCACCAGAATCCCAGAGCAAATCCTTCAAGAGAAAGATTGGAGCTTCATGGATGGCACACAGAATAAAGGACTTTATCATATAAAATCTTTCCTGATCCTTAACCTAGATCAAAGTAAGTTCTGTGCATGCCCTCATGACACTGTTAACCCCTTCCAACCTCAACTCCCCTCATCTAGTAGCCTGTCTCCACTACAGTACCACAGGCTCTGTAAGGGCAGGGACCGCATCTGACATGCTAGTCAGTGTATTCTCAGCAGCTAGTGTCTGGGCAGAGTAGATGATTATAAATATTTGTTAAATGTACATAGACTTTTACCAACAATGGAAATATGAAATGAACACAGGAAGATTCTTTTTCTCCAGGAATTAGTAGACTATTGAGAAAAAAATTGCGTGCTATGGGTGATTTTTGGAAAACTAGGAATACCAATAAACATTTTATTTTGATAATATTTGTTAGGCAAGTTTCACTTACCTAACAAGTGTCAAACACTTGGTCAAATGAAAAGCTCTCATAAAAAATCTAAGAGACTCTAAAACTAGTGTGCTTAGGAATTTCATAACACTATATGAGAATTTAATACAGCATTATCACTCATGTTAAAAGAATGATCATCTTCCTGGACCACTGCCACTCAGGACTATCCCATGATCAACAGTCCAAATCTCAGCTCTTTGGCTAAGCATTCAGAATTATCTACCAATGGGCTCCTACCTGCAATGTCAACCTTGTTTTCCAGAACTCTTGATTCTGACCTCAGCACACAGCCTAACTTATTTACCTGTTATTCTCTGGAAAAATCAAGAACAAAGCCCTATTTCTTTACCTGTGATACATAAATTTTGTGTCTGGCAAGAATTTATTTTGATATAAGAAGCAAGATAAAATACACCATTTATTTGTATCCAATTATCTATACAGTTACCATATAAACAAACCTCTATTCCCTATGAATTTTAAATGTCTTTTAATTATTAATATATGCCTAATTCTACCTTTGAATCCACACTTATTCAGAGGGTTCTATTTTGTCCTACGAATCATTTATCTCCTTTTGCGTAAGCTATAAAATGTTTTAGTTGCTCAAGTTCTTAAACCCTAAGCTGCTTTAACACTATCCTTTAGTAAAGACCTTTGGGGTCTTTAATCAAAAATGTTGTTTTCATCACTATTAACTAGAAAACCACTTGTGATCTGATTAGGTTCAACTACAGCAAGGGTTTCTTTTGCAGTCCTTAATTTCCCACCTCAAGATAGTAAACTAAAAGACAAAAGTTCTGTATTCCCCTACAGGATCTATACTTTATGAGGGACGCTTAATGCCCATTCTTTACAGATACAGAAAAAAAACTCTCAAATTTATTTGGAATGACAAGAAACCCAGAATATCCAAAACTTTACTAAGCATAAAGATGAAACAGGTGGTTTCACAATACCAGATCTAAAATCATAATATAGAGCTGTAGTAACAACAATCAGCATGGTATTGGTCTCAAGATAAGCAATAAGAGCAATGGTATGGAATAGAAAACTCAGACAAACCCAATAATCTTTAAATATTTGATATTTGAAAAAGGGGGTCAAAATACAGCATGGAGGAATGACAGCCTATTCAACAAATGGTGCTGGGCAAACTGGACAGCCACTTGCACAAAGTTGAAATTAGATCTTCTCTCTCACCTTGCATAAAAATCCAATCAAAATGGATCAAGGAACTAGGAATTAAACCAGCTACCATAGAACTCCTACAAGAAAAATTAGGAGCAATACTCCAACATACAGGAGTAAGTAAAGATTTTCTCAACAAGACTCCCAAAGTGAGAGAAATAAAGTTAAAAATCAAAGAGTGGGATGCCATTAAACTAAAAAGCTTTTGCTCAGCAAAGGAATTGGTCAAAACTGTAAAGAGAACACCTACAGAATGGGACATAATCATGGCCTGTGATTCCTCATGCAGGGGACTAACATCCAAAATTTGCAAAGAACTCTAAAAACTTAATATCAAAAACATAAACAACCCAATTAATAAAGGGGCCAGAGAGATAAATAGAAACTTCTCAACAGAGGATATTGAGCAAGCCAATGGATACATGAGAAAAGTGTTCTTAATCATTAGGAATCAGAGAAATGCAAATCAAAACTACATTAAGATTTCACCTCACTGCAGTCAGATTGGCAAAGATGAAGAATATAAACAACAGATGATGGAGTGGTTGTGGGGAGATAAGAACGCTAGCACACTGTTGGTGGAACTGCAGACTGGTACAGCCACTCTGGAAAGCAGTGTGGAGACTCCTCAAAAAATTGGGTATGTGGAGGCTGGAGCTAAATCCGGACTTGGGTGAAAGGTAGTCAAACTCATGTATTAGACCCAGCAAAGACATAGCAACACATATTCTAAGTCAACCATAGATATGCAGGGTAGGGGTAGAAAATGAAGAGAGGGGAGAAGGAAGGAGAATAGGGAGGGATCCAGGGAGACAATCAACAATGTAGCATACTCTTTACCCCCCCCCCCAAGAATCCAAATAATACTTCTTCAATTATTTAATTCTGGAAAATTCACAATCTAAGCATTTATATTGCTTATTGGGGCCAAATATAGAAGAATCAAGAGACTGCAGGATGGGCTAAGTAAGGGTAATTCTGGTTTAAGAACATATGCATATCATATTGTTACTTTATATGCATTTGTGATTGTACAATAACTCAACTCCTTAATAAAAAATTTTTTAAAAAATGAATCCACCATACAACCCAGCTATCTCTCTTCTGGGTATTTTCAGTAAATTACGATGAAACAGCAAAATCAATGTTCATAGCCACTCAATTTATAATAGCTAAATTATGGAATCAACCCAGAAGCCCTTCACTGAATGAATGGATCCAAGAGCTGTGGTGTATATGTATACACTATGGAGTTCTACTCAGTTTTTAGAAACAAAAATATTATAGCATTTGAAGGTAAATGGATGACAATAGAAGAAATAATGCTAAGCATAATTAACCAAACCCAAAGACTCAAGGGTCAAATGTTTTCCCTCATTTGTGGAAGCTAAAGCAACACCCAGGCCTGGATAAAAGGTCAAGCTCATGTACTAGACTCACTAAAGTAGAAGCAACACATAATCTAAGGGGAACTATAGATATAGGTGGGGGCAGAGAGGAGGAATGAAGGGGAGAGGGAGGGATGGTAGGGAAAGACTTATTGGGGGAATCAACAGCATAGCTTACTCTTTCTCCCCTAAGAAGCCAAATAATACTCATGCAATCATTTAATTCTGTAAAATTCACAATCTTATACATATATAGAGAGACATTTAGATCTGTTATTGGAAGAAATATAGATGAGTCAAGAGACTGGGGTGTGGGTGATGTTGGGGTGATTCTGGATTAGGATCAGGGGCATATCATATTGTTACTATATATGCATTTATGATTGTACAACAGCACAACTCAATAAAAAATATTTAACAAAAAGAATCTTGTGTGCATGTATGCAAGTGTAACAACAAACCCCTTCAATATGTAAAACTATAATGAAAAATAAAATCTTATTTAAAAAAAAAGACAATCTGAAAAGCTATTGGTAGAAGTGTTAAATGTAAAGATATATTACTTCCTTTGCCTGAAATCTGAACCTTCTTAACATAAAGTTAGATAAACAGAATGGCTGGGGTGAAACTCATCTTCAACAAGCAAGTAAATGAAGCAGATTCACAGAGCAAAGAGATCTGCAGAGAGGAGTGATGAGGCAAGGGAGGTCCCAGTGGTGAGGCCTTTATGTTGGAGCACTGCTTGATTTACAGCTGTTCTTGGACACCCTAACCAGAAACACCATTTTTCACTTTTTTATTATACATGAATTACACACACACAGCCACTTCTGCTCTTGGAGTATCCAAGTTCAATAACTATGACATACTCAAAATAAAGACAAACTTGAAATCTAGCAAAATACACTACTCTGATTTTCAACAAGTTGAACTAAATGACTCAGAGGTACATGTGTAGGCATTTCTTTATGAGCAGTAGAAGAGGTTGGTTTTACCACTCAAAGGGCAAGAAAGAATATGAGGCTCTTTTTTTCTAATGGCCAAACACAAAGACCATGGTTGGGTTACTGGTCAACGCAAAACACATACTGGGGTCTCAGTATTATTTGCTATAGAACCCTTTTTCAGATCCTGACAATGAAAAAGAATTTCCATCTTCCCTTAATTCCAGGGTAACCCTGGATACCAGGGTATCAGATGACCTACTTATAGTACAGTTGTATTGCCCAGTCCAATACGGTAACCCATAGCCAATGCAACTGTTGGCACTTGAGCTACCACCACTCAATCAAATTCAGATGTATCATAAGGGTAAAATATACACTGGATTACAAAGATGTGGTATGAATAAATAAAGTAGGTATCTCATCCATAATTTTTATGTTTATTAGATGCTGAAATGTTAATATTTTTATAATATTAAGTTAAACATTTTTAATATTACCTTTTCTGTTTCCTTTTTAATGTGGTTACTAGAAATTTTCATATAAGATATGTAGATAATATTTGTGGTTAACATTATATTTCTATTGGACAACACCTACCCACATGGTTGCCTTAACCATCTTAAGCAGAGAATCGCATTTGCATGGCTGCCTAGTAAGGTAGAGTTAAGATGATGAGTTCACTTAATTGTGTGTCTGCTAAAAAAAACCTGTCCATATGATTTGAATCTTTTTTTTAATTCAAGCAGTAAGTCAACTTGCTTCAAAAAGTTGAATCTCATGATATATAGCAGAGTTCAGAATATTCCCTGTCATTTCAGAAAAGAGATTTGCCTGTTTGGTAGGGGTGGCTAGGAGAACCCTTTGTTCCCACTAGGATTACCCAGCTTACTTGTCTTCACATATAGCTTGTCCTCAAAGATTTGTTGTAAACAAACTGTGTGAGCAGAGATGGATTTCTGATTGCCTCTTCATTTGGGCTCTTAAGGAAGAAGAATTAGGACAACAGTAACTCTAACACTTCTCATTTGGGTGACCGTGCAAGAAGTACTTAACACTTCAACACTCATTTTCTATGTCTAAAAAATAATATATAAAAATGTAATATCCATTCATAGTGTTTTCTGATGATTAAATAAGTTAATCATATTAAACACTCAGAATAATCAACAACTATTATTTCTTAACTATATCATTATTACTTTGACCATGTCTAGAAATAATGACAATCATTGATTTGAAAGGATCAGAAAATGTTACCTCAATTCTAACCAGTGCTCAAATTCACAGAATTTGCAGATACTCCAAAATAGACTTCAAGGTAAAGTATCACAATACAGAAAAAGCTCAGTACAAGCAACTTTATATGTTCTTTCTTCACCATCTTTTCTTCTCTTTCATTTAGACAGTAAGAAAAAAATATCCAACAGACACTTTGTTATTTTGAATATGATGCAATATGTATTGGTTTCCTATTTCTGCTAGAACAAGTTCCTATAAAATTTAGTGGTTTAAAGGAATATAACTGTATTATATTACAGTTCTGGAGGTCACAACTCCAAACTAAGTTTCACTGCTTTAAGTCAAGATGTGGGTAGGTCTCCTTCCTCCTAGAGGCACTGAATTGTTTTCCTTGCCTTTTTGGCTTTAGTGGCCACCTACATTCCTTGCTTATGTCCCCTTCTCAATTTCAAAGTACATCAATCCAGTCTGTACTTTATCACAACACCTTCTCCTCTGACTCTGGGGACTCCTGCCACCCATTTATCCATGTACGTACATGAAGTCCACCTGGATCATCCCCTATCTCAAGATCCTTTACCTAATCACACTTGCAAACTGCCTTTTTTTTTAAGAGAGAAGGACAGTGAGAGAGAGAGAGAGAGAAACAGAGAGAACCAATTTTTATTGAGTTTTTCACATGGTTGTCGTTGCTCTGACATTTAGTTGTGTATGTGGGTGTTGGGGTTTGAACCCATATACTTGCTTCTGCCAGGCAAGTGCTGTAAATGCCCAACCACCAGTCCAGCCCCTTGCAAAGTGCCTTTTGCCATATAAACTAACATTCACATTTCCAGAGATTAGGAAATGGACATATATGGGAGGATCATTACTCAGTCTACCACAAATTCCAAAACAGATTTTTCAAGAATATGTAAGTTATCCTTACAACTGCTGATAGAAGGCACTGAAAGCACAATGGAAGTCTCTCTTGACCATTAAACCACCATGGTTTAATGACCTCCCTGTCTGTGGTCTGTCTCCGACTCCCACTGTCCCCTACCACCACACTCTCCTTCTACACCAGTTCTCCTCATTCTCTTATATGTTCATGCTTGTGCTCTTCTTACTCCTCCCAAGCTATTTAATCCTTTACATTCCTATAATATATTGCTTTATGTTTTTTATGACATACCACATCTTCTGTATTCCATTTATTTGAGTGTGTTGTTAGAGGAATAAGCACAACTTTTGATTCTTCTTTAATTCCTCAGAGGGCTCAACATGACACCTGTGCTTGCATGTGCTCAGTGAGCATCTGTTCAATCATCTTAATTCGTTGGCTTAGTATGTGAAGCAAATTATTAAGCACAAGGAATATAGTCTCCTCTTCTGGCTATGATTAACAGCAATCAGACCTGCACTTCCACCTTACACAACTAGAAACCCACACAAAAGAAACAATGTTCAGAGAAAAAACAGGTATGAGGGCTAGGCACTTTCTGAACCCCTGGATAGGAGCCTGAGTGTTTGATTTAGTAGAGAATACAGAGATCTGCGACTGGGAGGACCAGGTGAGTAGAATTCACTGAGCATCAGAAAGAAGGGTACTAAATAGACAGAGCTCCTAAGATTTGAAGACTTAAAACTCCCCTCAAATCCTCAGCTGACTACTGATCCCAGCAAGAGAGGAAACTATAAAGAGAAAGAGAGCAAGCAGTTAGAAAGCAAAGGGCTGAAAATAGTTTATAGTTCCACTAGCTGGAATAGAAAGACTTCTTAAAATCTGAACATCTTCAGAAAAGCAGTGACTTTGAAAAGGGACTAAATTAGCCCTTGACAAAAGGCTGTTCTAGACTCTCCCTTACAAAGGTTAAAAAAGCGAGTCTTGAAAGAATCTACCTGGTTGTAAGGAACTACATCCAGAACCCAGTACAACACTACTTAAAGATACACAACAAAATGCAGCCCCAAACAAACATCAGTCACAACGTTGACAGTAATGGCCACCAAACTTTTCCAGGAAAAAAGAAGGGAAATATGATGAGCAGATCAATTAATTTAGAATAGATTTAAAAATGAGAGATGATGGAATTAATAGAGAAGGATGCTAAATTTGCTAATATTATTATGTTTCTTATATTCAAGAACCTAGAGAGAAACATGAAAATAATTTAGTGATAAAAGAAGATATGAAAAGACTCATATAGAATTTCTGGGAATGAAAAAGTACAACATTTGAAATGAAAATACACTGGATATATATAAAGACATTTATATCTGTTCTAGGGGGAAAGACAGAATAGTGAAGAGACTGGAGTGTGGGGTGATTCTGGATTAGGATCAGGGGCATATCAAAATGTTAGTTCATATGCATTTATGAATGTACAACTCCTCAATAAAATTAAAAATAAAGACATATGTCTTTTTTTTTAAAAAGGTACTGCTGTGATCATTTATCAGTGTGCCATTCTGACCATTAGCTATATCTTTGGACCATCTTTGTCCATACAGACAAATGCTCAACTGTAACTCAACAAACAACAATAAAAACCACATTGGTGGAAGTATTTTTAAGCCATGAGGTCCAGGGCATCAACTCTTTGCCATGAAACATAAACACACTCCAATTTCCTGAACATCAATGTTATGGATGATTGAAGCACGTTTGTGCATGTCATAATCCATGAGTTTAATTAAAGTTATGATGTGAACAAAGAATGTCCATTAGACAAGAAGAATTTGGTTTTGGCAAGTGATATTTGCACCAATTTGCTTAATTAGATCAGTACTTTCAAAACAATTTGTACAGCATAGGATTAAAGGGCTGAATTTCAAAGGATTCAGCAGAAGCCACAATCATGGTTTCAAACAAATCATCTGCAAGAAATTGTAGGCTGAAAATAGCAATTAGCAGCCCACAGAAAAAAATTTAATGGAGACCATTTCTATCAATTGAATAACCATGTATAATATGGCTTGGCTTGAATCACTGATAACTTAACCTTCACCAAATTTTTCAGAGTGGAAGCAAACAGCCCCTCTTATTTATTTTGGAACTACATTTCAACTAAAAATTAATGCCAGGTGCAAAAATACTCTGAATTATTTAGGCTTTGGGGAGGGGGAAATAGGCAGGAATGATAAAGTTCAGTCCTAGTCTCAACTCTCCTACCTCATATTTTAAATAAACAAATGCATTCCTTAGATACATGGAATCAGTTCATGAACATTGAATTAATCTACTTTCAGCTAAACTCATGATTCAAAAATCCATTGAAAATATATTTTATTTATTCCAACACAAATAGTTGAATCAATAGCTCTGCCCATTCTTCCTGAAAGAGAAAAATATTTGGGGTGAAGGGAAAAATTCCATTGAGAAAATAAATTTTTAAATTTTTAGTTTAAAATAAAGTATGCACTCTCATTTACACCAATACTGGTTTCAGAGGCATTCAAAGAACAGGTTTCCAATCTTGACATTGGCTGGTACTGCGGCCCTCAACCTTTTCTTAATCTTTAATCAGTTTTGCTATGTTCCTACCACTGATGTTTATAAGACCCTGAGACTCTCCAAACTCCTTGATAACTCTTCTGATTCAGAGTGAAAAATGTTAAATTACAATGTATATGGTTTTTAAAATAATACACATATACTTATACCCATTTTTCCTACTATGCTTTCTGTGCACACTGTTCTCCAGTTAAAGAGATTCATACCATGGTCATTACAAATGCTCATATAGAAATTCTCTTTCACTAAGTTAAACCTGTTGAACAGAATGACCTGCAGGACAATGAGCAACTTTAATCAAAACTAAACTCTAGTTTCCCAAAGAGGAGAAACTGGATTTGGACATTATGGATGACCACTACTTTCCAAAACTTTAGCTGAATTCTTGGGGAACATTTTTTGTGCCTACCTTTTTTAACCAGGACAAACACCCTAAAAGCCTGTGTAAGTTCCTGTTGTTGTTATTTTGGGGGCCGGGGGTGCAAAGTAATCTAGTTCATCATAAGTGCCATGTGTACACCCCACCCTGTTGGCTGTTGGTCTAAACAAGGACCCACAAGATATTACTATGAATCATTTTGAATATAATTTTCCAGGCAAATGACTGTGAGGTACAATCAGCTGATTTATAACTGCACCCAAATACCAGATAGTGGGGGGGGGGAGTGAGGCAGTCATAGTAGTTAGAATGTCAGAGTCAATCAAGGGAAAACCAGCTCTTTTTTCTTTTAAGATCAGTTTGACCTCCCCCAATGCTAGTAAGGAGGGTCTGGCAAGGTGGGTCCGGCAAGGTGGGTCCAGATGCAGACACTCCCTCCTGCTAACCAAGCTGCCACATTCTTTCTATTGATGCCTGAGGTGCAAACCAAGGCTGGACCCAACCAGAATTTCCCATTCCCAGTGCTAGGTTTGGGGGAAGGGAGAGGATGACCAATTGAAGGGTTAACAGCATACAAAAAGGGGAAACTTAACAGCCCCTTCGGCTCTGTCCCCTTCTCCCACTGAGGGGGGGGGGGGAGTCTGCTCTTTTCCCTACGTTTGCTTTCTATTATTAAAGTCCATCTACTATGCTTGCCTCGGTGTCCCTCGTTTCATTTTTCATCTCCCAGGGGACCCAAACCGGACTTCCACCAAACAGGGGTCAATAAACAGTACAAGGGATCTGTGACCATATTTTAAAATCCGTGTGCACTTTACACGTGGGCAAGCCATTGCCACTTGAAATAACTAAGAGGCTCTTTGAATTCCATTAGTTCAGTTTCAACTCCCGATCCACACACCACAGTTCTCCCCCACCCATCCCCCAAAGCTTCTGCTCCGTGTTTCTCTTCCAGGAAAAGCAATTGCATTATTCCAAACTTCATATCACCTTTATCTCCTCAAGTCCATGCCCTGGAAAATTCTTTTAGCCCTGCCTTCGAAGTTCACCCCTACTCTCGCCTCTCACCTCTCCCCTTTCTTCCCCTCTGGTCTGAGGGCGCCTGAAAACGGGGGCTTATTCTGTCCGTTCTCCAGGCCACCTGTCCAGATGGCCAAGCCTCCGCTCTCCAGGCCCGTCAGAGCCCGCGCACGGTGCAGCCCTGACCGCCGTCCCTCCTGCGTGCTTCATTCAGACGACGCCTTCTCAGGCCATCCGGGTAAGGGATCCCAACCTGCTGGCCCCGCCCCCACGCCTACCTGTTCTGGAACTCTCTGCGTGCGCGCGCAGCACGCCCCCCACAGGTGGAGCGGTGACGTCACACACAGTCCCACCAATCGCGCTCTTTCTTGCTGGGCTCATCACCACGTGACCTGGTGAGCCGTGACGTCACGCGCGACCCACCAATCGCGCTTCTTCTCGCTGCTCCCATCACCATTGGACCTGGTAACAAGGCTCTGTCTGCACTCCCACCTTCCGTGTCTGCAGATTGAGCCCTCCCAGCCGTGGAAAGCATTTGTGGGGAAAGCTACAGCAGTTCTGAAAGTGTATAGACTTTTTTCTTGTCATTATTCTGTAATTAACAATGTAGCAGCTATTTACATGTCGTCTATGTAATAGTATGTATTTTAGCCATGTACAGATGACAAAGCATAGAGACGTGCCATGGCTTACATGCAAATGCCAGGTCACTTTATATAAGGGACAGGTACATCCATGGATTTTGGCATCCTTGGGGGATCCTGGAATCAACTCCACTTTCATACTGAGGGACAGCTGTATCTGTTTATCCTTCCTTTCTTCCATTTACCTTCTTTCTCTTCCACCAGCGTGTAAGCCTCACCACCAGAGTAGACTCTACTGCCCTTTCTTGTCACCTGGAAAGCCATGTAATATGTAATAAGTGATAGTAAACATTTGTTGAAAGAAAAATGCTGCTGTGTCTGGTTTAATTAAATATAAAAAATATGTTCTGAGGACACACGTAAGACTCACAGTCTTGAACTAATTTTTTCATTTTATGTCTCCA
This sequence comes from Aplodontia rufa, assembly GCA_004027875.1. Lineage (NCBI taxonomy): Eukaryota > Metazoa > Chordata > Mammalia > Rodentia > Aplodontiidae > Aplodontia > Aplodontia rufa. The sequence continues at coordinate 85,412 of PVKS010004554.1, forward strand.
TCCTGGCTTTGAATGGATCATTAAATCTATCTGTTAAAGCATCTAAAACACGCTTAGCAAAACGAAGCCCAACTCTCACTCCTAATTCTGGACTCAGACACCAGCGTGGTGCTTCTCACAGTGACTAGTAGCCTTCTCATATTGAATGCTTTCATATAGTACCAAGGCATTTTGATTACGTAGATTCTCAGAGTGCAGAATATTTTGTTTTCCAAAGTACATTCCATCACTAGTTGTTCTGAAATTTCTTAACAGGTTAATGGGTCTTTTGTAAGGGAAAAACAAATGATCCATGATTCATAAGTTTGGAAAATGTCAGATTAGTTATGTTTCTGCTGTTCACTTCTCAGTTTATTAACTGAACAATGTGTCATGGGAAGTACATATTTATGCACATACACACACACACACACACACATATACACACACTTTCCCTCTCTTAAGGATCTTCTTCAATGACTATTATTCCATAAAACATGCTTACAAATGCTAAGTTAAGGGAACAGATCAGCAGACCAGCATATTTCACAGAGGCAAGGATTTCTAGGGCACCCGCCTAAGTACCCTGGCGATTCCAAACAGAAACAGAGGTTCAAGGAATAAGGCCTAATTCCATTCTTGTATATAATAACTACTGGATGCCATCATGTTTTTCATGCATTCCATAAATAGGTTTTGGGCCAGGCACTGAAGTCAATGGGGAAAAATCTCTCCTGATGCTGACATTTTAGTGGGGAAAATATCCCTGCAAAATATTAGGAATTATGAACATATTAGGAATTAGGTGCTCATAGTCATTGGAAAACTCAAATAGTGAAATATGTAATATGTGAGGCCACGTGTCTACTGAACAAAAAGGCAGCAGGAAATGTATGTGTAGAGGGGCATAATGTGGGTATAAGGTAAGGGCATGTGGGGTGTGAGTGTGTGTGTGTGCGTGTGTGTGTAGGGAATATGGGATGTGAGGTATGTATGTTTTAAGTGTGAGTGTCTAATATGTATGTCTTTGTGTAGGTGTATAGTATTGAATATGTGTGTATGTATGTAATACATGGGAGGTATGTGGGAAGGTGTATGCATGGGTAGTGTGTGTATGGTGTGTGTTGTATGGAGCGTTTATGTGTATATAATGTGTGTAGCGTAGAGGGTAAGGGTGTGGGTGGTGTGTGTGTGTGTGAAGGTGTTGTATGTGATGTAGTGATGGTGGTGTCTGTGTGTGTGTGAGAAGGTGTTGTATGTGACATAGTGGCTGTGGTGTCGTGTGTGTGTGTGTGTGTAGAAGAGGGCAGGGCTGCAGTCATGTAGATGCCTTTTCAGGGAGAGCCTCAGGAAGCATGTGGCATTTGCGTAAAGGAACTCCAAGCATACCAACCAAAAATTGCTGCACTTGGGTGCACAGACCTGTGATCCCAGCATCTTGGGAGGCTGAGGCAGGAGAATCACAATTTAAAAGTCAGCCTCAGAAATTTAGTGAGATCCTAAACAACTTAGTGAGACTCTCTCAAAATAAAAAATAAAAAAGGCTGGGGTTGAGGTTTTGTGTTAAGTGCCTGTTAAGTCCCTGGGTTCAATTCCCTGTACCAAAAAAGAAAAACAAAATTGCTGGAGGTCAATGCTGGCATGAGGGGGTGTGATGGAACAGAGAAGTCAGAGAACAAAGAGCAGGTCTTCAACCTTGCACCTCCTAAGTAATTTGCATCCTATCTGTATGCAATAACTTCTGAAAGGCTTGAGCAAAGAAACACCAGGATATGACTCACTTCACCAGAGCTACAAGGACTACCATATTTAGATTCCTCAAAGAGGTGAAGAAGGGATAGGAGCAGATAGGCTGCATGATGGTTTGGATGTTGGAAAAGAGGGCATGGACACCTCCAGAATCTGGACCTGAGAAACCAGAAGAATGAAATGACCTCCTACTAATATGGGAAAACCAAAGGGGAGGACTGTAGCAGGAAACAGCATGTTTGAAGCTCATTTGGGACATGTAAACTTTAAAATCTCTTTTGTCATCCATATACAAATGTCAAGTCAGGACACAGAAAACAATTCCAACCATGATTTGGCAGGAAAACAGTCCTGGGGGAGAAGGCTGGGGAGACAGGCAGGATTGCATCCTGCTCAGAAATTCCAACTTCATGCCCCCAAAAGTGTGCAAAGTGTTCAAGCAGAATATGGAAGAAGAGTTGGGAAAGTACTGTACAGGCAACAAATGTTCACATGCTCGTAACAGGAAATCCTCAGCATATGCAAATACATCCAGAGTAAATTACAGAAAACCCTTCATGTCATTTCAGATAATAGTAAATTGTCCCAGAACAAAGGAATTCATATGCCTGCGACTTCGGATGTGCTTCAGTCCTGTCACTGCTCATAGGCATCTGAACCCCTCCTGTCCCTGCTGCACCACATCTGCACCAGTAAGAATGAAGATGGACGTTCTAATAAAGTAGAATAAGTGAATTTGCCAATATATTATTTGCACCTTACTATTCAGAGACAACTTAATATACAGTAGAATCCACCTTAAAAAAAAATAATGGTCTTCCTTCTCTTCCTTGGAAAAAAACAACATGCTTTAGCAAACAAGGGATAAGATTGGTCCTTTAAATTCTTTAAATCTGAATTTTTATTCCCAGACTAGTCTCTGTATCTACCACAAACCTTTTTCTCAATCCTAAATAATACAGGACTGTTTCATTACAACTCACCATGTTCTTGAGAAATACCAAAAATTAAAACGTACTGCATCAATGAAATATTATTGATTTTAGGGTTATAAGAATGTGACCATAATCAAGCATGGTGGTACAGGCCTGTATATATATTATATACAAGCAACTCAGGAGCTTGAGGCAGGAAGATCACAAATTCAAAGCCAGTCTCAGCAACTTAGCGAGGCCCTAAGCAACTTAATGAGACCCTGACCCAAAATAAAAAATAAAATGGGCTGGGGAAGTGGCTCAGTGGTAAAGTGCCTCTGGGTTCAATCCTCCATCCAAAAATAAAATGAGAGAGAGAGAATGGGGAATGTGATCAAAACCCTAAAAGAATCATGAATCATGATTGAAATAATCAGTCTTCAGGAGAATTTCAACAAAAGTCTTATGATGTCCTTACTCGGCTCAAAAAAATAATCTTCTACTTAAGTTTGTATATTCACAAAGCAATTTAATATGTGCTAGTATACTTCATCCTTAAAAAAAAAAAAAAAACTTTGGAAGGTAGTGTTACTATTCTTGTTTTTGCAGAGACAACAGGAAGAAGGGGAAGAAATTTTTCGCTTACTTGTTTTCCCAAAGATCTAATTCCCTGAAAGAGCTCAAGACCTATCATACTTACTGAATCACAACTGTAAAGTATTAAGAACCACAATGTGACCAGTTGACGGGGCAAGCCCTGTGAAAAAGGAGCTGAAATATATCAGGATCATGCTGAAACTAACAGACTATCCACAACCACCAAAGAAAAATAACCTTTCTGCTCACTGAGTCTTTTTTAATCCAGCACTTTGAGAATTGTCTCTGTATTTGTTCATTTTCTGTTTCTATAACTAAAACACCTGAGTTTGGACACTTATAAATGAAAGATGTTCATTTAGGTCACCTTTTTTTTAAAAACAGAGAGACAGTGAGAGAGAGAGAGAATCAATTTTAGTTTTTCATGTGGCTTTCGTTGCTCCAAGACTTCGTTGTGTACATGGTGCTGGTGTTTGAACTCACGTACACGTGCATGCCAGGCAAGCTCAGTAACCGCTGAGCCACTGCTCCAGCCCTGCGTCACAGTTTCAAGAGGCAAAAGGGCCAAGATTGGAGTGGCCCCATTTATTTGACCTCCTGGAGAATGGCATCATAATGCCAGGAGTGATTATGGAGTGATCACATGACAAAACACAAAACCAGAGACACGTGGAGGCCAGGCTTGCCACTGCTCTCCTGGAGAGAACTAAGTCCCTACACAAGACCAGCATTAATCCCCTCTGAGGACAGTGCTTCCTCTGTGCACATCACCATGCTAATTACCTTACTAGGCCCCATCTCTTAGGGCACCTCTCAACATCTCCACAGTAACAATACATGAATCTTTGCAGGACACACTGAAACTATATTCAAACCACAGGAGACTCTTCCAATAACCTCTTTCCTCTAGTGACATATACCTGACATAAAAAAGAGGTGATTTCACTTTCTTAAAGAGGAGAATTCAGCCTGATCCCCCCATTCCATTGATGAAATGGTTCAAAGAGCAGAAACTTAAAGCTCCAACTGGATTCATGTCGTAGAGGAATAAATCACCTTACAAAATTGTGAAAAACACCCATTCTATCACTATTTAGGATAGCTTCATTCAGCTGAAGAAATGAAACAATCAGAAGGAGCCTAAGATTACCCAAGAAATTTTCATATTTATATAGTACAAATCTCTTTTGTTTTCAGGAAAATACATTCTCAAAGCATTTACAATTTTGATCAGATTTGGAAAATGTTAGCCTATACTTCTTGAAAAAAAATCTTTCTCTTTTGTCTCCCCTGGGAACTTTTCTTTCATCCCAAATAAGATTGCTATATTTAACAAATAATAGTACAGGACACACAGGTACATTTGAATTTCAGATAAACAATAAATAACTTTTTTAGTTTTAAATATATCCTGAATATCCCAAGAAACATTCACTGTTTATCTGACATTCAAATTTAACTGGACATTTTGTGTTCAATCTGGAAACCTTATTCCCAAAGTAATCAAAAATGATTCTCAAGGAGGGATTTTAATTCCTTCACTCTTCGAATGAATCATGATAGAGCTCACCAGTCTGGCATTCCATTGATAGGAAGAGGCTGTCCAAGAAATCCTTTAATGAATCAGAAATATCCAAATCTTTAGGCAATAGAGGTCCTTTCATAATTGCTACCTCTTTTCGACCTTTCATTTTAGCTTTTTATGGGTCCCATATGAAAACACAACCACTTTTCCCCTGATAACACCTGCCTCCTGATAGTCCTGTTTGGAGACTTTAGAGGAAGGAACTACTCAGCAGCCAGGACCCATTCTGTCTGCTGCCCACCCCAAACCCCCATCTCAAAGGGGATGTTACATTTTGTAGGCAGACTCAGGCACACTCCTTGGAAAATAGCTGTCATTTTCCCACAGCCTACATGAAGCTCAGACTTCCTATTATACAGAGCCAGAAAAGGAGGCAATGCTCCTGAAATCACTATTATTTCTGAAATTCCGCTGTTGAACCACTACTGCTTTTTCTTACACATGCTTTTCACTTAGTCTGATTTTAGAGTTTTTCTAGTGGTCACTGTTTTAACTTTCAATAATGTATGTCACAGATCCATTTCTTGATTTTCCTGGCTTAGATTATCCCTGTTCATTCCCAGTCATGAATGGTCAAGTTTTCATCCAACATTCACCCCACTTCAATCCCTACCCTCTTCCCAGTTATAGTTCAGTAAGCCATTATTTTATTTTTATTGCTTTTAAATAATTGCATGGTTAAATCATTTATTTTGTTTGTAAGCTTTAAATATTGTCTTTCATCTTTCTTTCCAAGTCGAGCCTCATCATTTCTCCACTATCTTCTTGCAGACTTGTTTGCTATAGAGTCTGAGATCAACTTTCCAGCTCTGTTTGGCATTTGTTTGTATTGATCCACAGGGTTCTGCTGCTGCCCAGCTCAGCAACATTACCAGGATATTGTAGAAAGTACTTTTTTCTTTTTCTTCTGGGACACAGAATGGTATGTGTTTTGTTTGTTTGTTTTAAAGAGAGAGGGGGACAGTGAGAGAAAAAAAAATCAATTTTATTTTTAGTTTTTCATATGGTTTTCGTTGCTCAGAGACTTCAGCAAGTACGTGGTGCTGGGGTTTGAACTCGGGTCCTTGTGTATGCCAGGCAAGTGCCATAACCACTGAGCCACCGCTCTCGCTCCTGCAGGATAGTGTTTTAATCTGCAAACTCAGACATTCCTGTAAGGAGGTTTTCTTCTTTATTATATCTTGGAGTTTCTGTTTTATTGGATGATAATGTTCCTTAGATTTTTTTCACAGATTTTGGTTCACACAAGGTCTCTATTCTTATTTTATTATTTCCTAACTTTTGCCTTTTATTACTATTACTTTTCTCTACAGACATCTGTTTTGTCATTTCATTTATTTATACTTTGAGCAAATTCTCCGGTGATGTGGATGTCGGGTTCGTGTCCTCTCGAAGTCAAAGAATGAAACCGAGGGACACCGAGGCAAGCGTAGTAAATGGATTTTATTATAGACAGTAAAGCATACAAAAACTTTGGTACATATACACAATGGAATACTAATCGGCCATTAGAGAAGACGATATTATGGCTTTTGATATCAAATGGATGGAGATGGAAAGAATTATGCTAAGTGAAGTATCCCAATCTCAGAGACTCAAGGGCCGAATGGTTTCTCTCTTCTGTGGATGCTAGAATATATGGGGAAGCAGTAGGTTAGACCGCTAACCTAACAATACTTCAAATTGAATGACTCTCAGAGTAATAGGGGGATGGCTCCCTAGGATACTTGGAGGTGTAGGGAGGGAGATGGGGAGGAGGGAGGGTGTATGAAGAACTCACAGGAGACTGGAGAGTAGGAATATGGGGGAAGCATCCCAGAAGCCGATGTCATTCCTCCACAACA
>PVKS010004555.1:0-92098 GCA_004027875.1 Aplodontia rufa
TCAAATGGATGGAGATGGATAGAATTATGCTTAGTGAAGTCTCCCAATCTCAGAAACTCAAGGGCCGAATGGTTTCTCTCATCTGTTGATGCTAACATATTTGGGGAAACAGTAGGGCTGACGGCTAACCTCGCAAAACTGCAAATTGAATGACTTTCAGAACATTAGGGGGATGGCTCTATAGGATTCTCAGAGGTGCAGGGAGGGGGATGGGGAGGGGGGGGAGGGTATATGAAGAACTCATAGGAGACTGGAAATTGGGAAGATGGGGGAACCATCCCAGAAGCCGATGTCATTCCTCCACTAATTATCCATTTAACGCATGAGTTCTTCTGGGGGAAACTGCAAAAGGTAAAATCCAAGGTGGTTATCCATGATCTGGGTTTTCCCCTCAATAACAAAGTTTATATCCACTGATTGATAATGTTTTGATAATGTTTCTCCCTCAACTGTATTTCTATATTCTTCTAATAATAAAAAAAAAGACTTTGTTGTGTACATGGTGCTGGGTTTTGAATTCTTACTGGAGGCAAGTGCTGTAACGGTGGAGCCACTGCTCCAGCCCCTGAAGGTGTTTTTTTTTAATGAGCTGAACATTTACATTTGTGGACTTTGAATAAAGCAGATTGCTTTCCATAATGTGGTGGCCTCATCTAATCATTTGAAGGCCTTAGTAGAACAAAGACTGACTTCCCCTGGGCAGGAAGAAATTCTTCCAGCATATGAACCTTCTGAGTTGTCTTCCCTGGGTCTCCAATTGGCCAGTCTTCCCTGCAGATTTTGGACTTGCACGCCTCCATGAGCCAATGCCTTAAAATCCTTCTTCCTTCTGCTTTCTTCTTCCTCCTCTTTTTTTCTTCTTCTTCCCCTTCTCATTCTCTCTCTCCTTCTCATCCTTATCCTTATGCTTATCCTTATCTTCCTCCTTTGTTATAGTACTGGGGATTGAACCCAGGGCCTCACTTACGCTAGGCAAGCACTCTACCACTGAAATACATCCCAGCCCTTTTAAGTTTTTATTTTGAGACAGGATCTCACTAAGTTGCCCAGATTGGCCTTGAATTTGCAATCCTGTCTCAGCCTCCTAAGAAGTAGGGATTATAAGGGTACACCCCTGAGCCTGGCTAGGAATATATACTTCTTGTGTCTGTCCACTAAATGCCATTGTCTAGAGGCATTGACATTCAAATAGCATTGAGCATATCAACTACTGAAATTGTGGTCTCTAAATACCTTTCCCATTAATTAAATTGAAGACTCTTTGGAGGAATGGTTAACTTGTGGAGAAATACACAAGATGCACTTGGGACATTTCATTATGCCTTAAAGTAACAACTAAGGGATATTGTCAAAAGGATATAGATGCCAGATGGAAAAGTGATGCATTCCATATTCCATATTCCCAGCTACTTAGAAGGCTAAGGCAGGAGGATTGCAAGTTCAAGGCCAGCTTTGCAACTTGGTAAGACCCTGTCTCAAAGTAAAAACTGAAAAAGAGCTGGGGATGTAGCTCAGTGGTAAAGTGCCTCTGAGTTCTATCCCCAGTACTGCCAGACAGGAAAGAAAGAAAAAAAAGAAAGGAAAAAGATACAGAAGTCAACATGTAAGCCAAAACTGGAGTGGTTAGAATAGGGAAAGAAAAAAATAATTCAAAAGCTATCTACAGCTGATTGAAACAATACTTAATATTTTAAAAAATTGATTCACATTGAGCCAGGCATAGCAGCACATACCTGTAATCTCAGCTACTAGGGAGGCTGGGGCAGGAGGATGGTGAGTTCAAAGCCAGTTTGAGCAATTGAATGAGGCCCTAAGCAACTTAGTGAGACCCTGTGTCAAAATAAAAAGGGCTGGGGGTGTGACTCAGTGGTTAAGTGCCCCTGGGTTCAATTCCAAGCACTTAAAGTAATTCATATTGATATTAGAACAAAAAAGAGAAAATGAAAGAACAAAACAAAACCCTCTTTGAATTCCATGGAAAGTAATTAGGGCAAAATTTTCTCCTTTGAAATTCTAAATTTAAAAGAAAGAATTGGGGGCTGGAGCGGTGGCTAAGCCGTTACAGTGCTTGTCTGGCATGCGCAAGTACAGGGGTCCAAACCCCAGGACCACATACACAACAAAGTCTCAGAGCAAGGAAAGCCATGTGAAAAACTAAATAAAAATTGATTCTCTCTGTCTCTCTCTCACTGTCCCCTCTTTCTAAAAAAAGTAAATTAATTAAAATTTTAAAAAAAGAGAGAGAATTGGGTATCCATTATGTACAAACTATATTTGAAGGTTAAGTTTCACTAGTAGATGAGAGAAAATTATTTGCAGAAGAAATCCTGCTAATTAGTGTGGATGGCACAATAGAATTTGAAGATCATCATTAATTTTGGTGAATGAATCATTGATGTAGACAGCAATAATTGGTAGATAAAACCTATTAGAAAAGTTTATGGGGGCGCTGGAGTGCTGGCTCAGTGGTTACAGCGCTTGCCTGGCATCCCTGAGGACGTGGGCTCAAACCCCAGGACCATGTACACAACGAAGTGTCAGAACCATGAAAGGCACATGAAAAACTAAAAATAAAATTGATTCCCTCTCTCTCTTACTGTCCTCTCTCTTAAAAAAAAAAAAAAAAAAAAAAAAAACCTCATGCTTGTAATCCAAGCAATTTGGGAGGCTGAGGGAAGAGGATTGCAAGTTCAAAGCCAGCCTCAGCAACTCAGTCAGGCTCTATGTGACTTAGTAAGACCTTGTCTCAAAATAAATAAAATATAAAAAAATGACTGGGGATGAGGCCCAGTGGTTGAGCACCTCTAAGTTCAATCCCTGGTACCCCCTGCAAAAATGAAAGTTTATGGGGAACTTTATAATTCAGGGATTAGGTTGGATCTACTGATCTACTAAAAATGGATCAACTAGTATGTTAACTTTTGTTGTGTTACCAACCACTCCAAAATTTATTGACTTAAAGGAACAATGTAATCTGCTACAGTTCTGTGGATCTGCTGGCAGATTTTCTTGTTTGGGCTTGCTTGACTGATCTGCATGGTCAATGGACAACTCAATCTAGATAAGGCAGGTTGGCTGGTCTAGGTGGCCTCAGCTGTGACTGTTCATCTCTGCTCCAAGTAGTTTCACACCCTCCAGTTGGCTAGCCCAGGTCTCCTCAGATGATATCTCAGCATTCTAAGAAGTAGCAAGAGAGGGAAGGTCCCAAAGTGCACACCCTTTTTGAATCTCTGATTGCATCAGATTCGATCTTGTCCTGATTTCTAGAACAGATCACATAGCCAAGCCCAGTGTCAGTGAAGTCTACCCAAGGGCATGAATTTAAGGAGGTGTAGGGGTGTGGGGACCTATTATTGCCACAATCTATTACAACACTAAATGTTTCCTGATATGATGCTGTGTAAAATGCACAGACAAACTTATGATGTACTCTGGCCAAAATTACTGAGCTTGAGTCTAATCAAGCTTGAGTTAATTTCCATTTTCAGGAAATTTGGGGCTGAAAGAAACAAGTAAATGACACCACAAGGAAGCACATAGACTAATAGATTTTAATGCAGCTCCCTGAAATGTTTACATCTGTAATTTCCATGTACATGGTAATATATGCTTTCTGACATTCTTTGAGTAAGTGCTGTGCGATCAGTTCTGGCCAATGAGATGAAGAATAATTGACTTCCAGTCTGAGCATTTAATTGTCTGAATGCGACTCTTCAGAGCTCTGCTGCTGCTGCTGCTAAGATAACCAGCAATGTTCTACACAGTAACTACTTCCCCAGTTCTGGTCTGGGTATGAGACTCATGATTAACTGGTAGCAGAGCTCCACTTTGAAATGGATATAGGAGTGAGAAATAAAGCTTCAATGTTTTAAGCCAATGAGTTGCTGAAATTGCTTGTTTGCACAGTGTAACCTATCTTATCCTTTGGTACATAGACAAATTTGAACTGTGGCTTATCCTGTACAACAAGTGATCTGCTTTCTTCAACAGATTGGCATGAAAAATGTTAATTGAGGAAGGGGCTCCACACTAGCTCCAGAGACAAGAACTTCTATAATCATATACCTTATATGGATCTCATTGAAAAGCCAACTGAGAAGACATTTTAAAGATCATTGAGGGCCTTGGAATGTAGCTCAGTGGCAGAGTGCTTATGTAGCCTTGGTTTTACCCCTAGTACAGAAAAACAATTGGGGAAATTTGCCTGTTAACTAGGTGTATTTTCATTGTCTTAGATGTGATACTGGCTATACGCTTCTATAAGACAATGTTCATGTTTTCCAGAGATGCATATGGAAATATGTAGGAGTGAAATGGTATGATATCTGGATGCTTTAAAATACTTCAGGAGAGCCAGGTGTGGTGGTGCATGCCTATAATCTCAGTGGCTCAGGAGGCTGAGGCAGGAGGATTACAAGTTCAAAGCCAGTCTCAGCAACTTTCGAGACCCTGTTTCACAATAAAGAAATAAAAAGGGCTGGGGATGTGGCTCAGTGGTTAAGCACCATTGGGTTCAATCCCTGATGCGCCAAAAAAAAAAAAAAGAAGAAGAAGAAGAAAAGAAAAAAGATTTTTTAGTAAGGTTTTTGGGATTAGTGGAAGCAAATGTAGCAATAGATTGTTGTATCTGGGTGATGGGTCTATGGGATATTAATTATACTAGTCTTTCTACCTTTATGTATACTTAAAATTCTTCACAAAAGAAAATAAAAGTGATATAACGGAGCACATCCTTGTGCTGACTTTGTGGAATAAGATTCACAGAAGGGAGTTAGTCCATCAAAGTTAGGACCAAGTTTTTATTTGTTTGTTTGTTTTTGTTTTTCAGGTGCCAGGGAATCAATACCAGGGTCTCTTGCATGTTAGGAAAGTGTTCTACCATTGAGCTACACCCCAAGTCCAGTAACAGTTTTTAAACTCCTGGGACTCTGATAAATTGCTTGCCAAACGTTTTTACATGGATTTACTCTTGGAAAAAAAGGTTTTAAATGAGTGGAGGAGAGTAGAAAATGCAGTTAAGGAGTGACCTTGTAATCAAAGATGTGAAGATGAATGTTAATTCAGAAATCATATCTGGAGAATGATGAACAGAAAAGTCTGACAAGAACAGAGAATAGGACTAAAAACCTAACACTGCAGCTAGATCACGGGAATGTTAATGCTTTCAGGTGTTTTCCTGTAACACTAGAGCCATTAAGGTTTTGAGAATGTGATTTAGAGCAATTGTTTGGCATTCAATAACATGAAATGCTGAGGATTTTCTTTTTGCCAGGGTCCTAAACGGAAATGTCAATAATTCTTTGCATGAGAAGCATTGTGTTAAGGCTTACAGATTGCTGGAAGGGATCTCCAGAGGTTATCTGATAGATAGGCCTAGTGCATTCTTATAAAGCATTTTTCTTTATCTTCTGTGGATTTGGAGAATAGTGATCTGTTAACATAGTACATGTAATTCAACTTTATATTTGATATGAAAACAGCATGCTTTAGCCTTCATTTTCCCAGACCTTAAAAAACTCAATTTCTTGCCAATTGTAGTAGCACCCGTCTGTAATCCCAGCAACTCTGGAGGCTGAGACGAGGATCAAAAGTTTGAAGCCATTCTCAGCAATTTAATGAGGCCCTACACAATTTAGCAAGACCCTGTCTTAAAATAAGAAATAAAAAGGTCTGGGGATGTAGCTCAGTAGCAGAGCATCTCTTGGTTTAATCCCTGGTACCAAAAAAGGTAAATAAATAAATAAAAGAGTTTAAAAAAAAAACCCTCATATTCTCCTTATGAAATCATCCCAAGTTTCAGGCAACAGATATAAGGACACACGACTTTACCTTTGGGCTTTGTTTTGTTTTTTACTGCTGAACCCCAGTGTCTCTTTGAAGTTTCATTTGTCCTCCACTGACATCCTCTTCTCCCATCTCACTTCTTCTTCACCTGTGCGTGGACTCCTGCCTGCATTGTGCTGTGTGCTCTGCAGTCTCGGCCTTTGCACTGCTGTTCCTGCTGCCTGGAGTGCTCTTTCCTCAGGTGTCGTCATAGTGAGCTTTCTCATTTTCTTCAGCTTGTTACTTAAAATTTCTCCGTAAGGTCTTCTCTGACCTCCCCACCTAAAATTATTTCTCCCTACCCTTGGTCCCTTCACCGTGCCACAACACACCCCTGTAGAAGAAACACATCCAGTCTTCCTTCCGTTTAATTTTCCCCCTTTTCCTGGGTTAGGGATCTGAGTTAGCTAACCTGTGTTCTGTTCTTATACTTTGCTCTTTTCTTTTAACTATGATTACAGTTCAACTGAATTTTTCCCCATTAATGATATCCCATACATGCTATGAAAGAGGAAGGCAGTGCAGTCTCCTTTCAAGGGCAAACCTGGTTCCCACAGCTTAGAGGGACAGCCCTGCTTATCGCTGCTTTGTTTATCACTCATGTGTATCTTGTTTACTCTCTGTCTCCCATAAGAGCTTAGACTGTGAGCTTCACAGGGCAGGGAATTTTGTTGCTTTTGCTCATGATGATATCCTCAGGGCTTGGATATCAGCTATTTTGAGAAAATAGCTGATAACTGAATGAGTGAATACTGTTTGTTGATTTGCATGTCTGTATCTCTTTACTCAGCGACATTCTTGAGTTTTTTTGTGTAGCTACCTAACAATATTTTCATTGTTAGATCACTTACTTTGAGCCAGTACCTACTATAGTGCCTTGCGTAAAGATGAATAACCAATCAATATTTGTTTAAAGGGATGGATAAAAAGGTAAAACTCTAATGACCTTTTAATCATGTACCCAATCAAGACAAAGAAATATTATAGAATGAAAATTACTGTGTCTATCACCCATTATACAGACTTTTTAAAAAACAGTACAACATGTGCAAGACCATATGTTTGATCACCAATAATGCACACGTGCGCGCACACACACATACACACACAAAAGCAAGCAATGTAGTTGTAAATTGCTATGGTCTGGATGTGAGGTGTGCCCCAAAGCTCCTCTTAATGCAGGAATATTAGAGGTAAAATGATTCAGTTGTGAGATCTGTAACCTAATCAGTCCATCCTAGTTTGCATGGACTGACTGGTTGAAATGTAGGCAGGTGACGTATGCTTGGAGGAAGTGGATCACAGAGGTATGCCCTGAAAGGGTGCATTTTCCCTGAGTTCCCTTCCTTCCTGCCTCCCTCTTTCTGCTTCGTTTTTTTTTTTTTTTTTTTAAAGAGAGAGGGACAGTGAGAGAGACAGAGAAAGAGAGAAACAACTTTATTTAGTTTTTCGCATGGCCTTAGTTGCTCCAACACTCAGTTGTGTACGTGGTGCTGGGGTTTGAACCCGGGTCCTCGTGCTTGCCAGGCAAGCACCGAAACCGCTGAGCCACCGCTCCAGCCCCCTCTTTCTGCTTCTTGACCTTGCCATAAACTGAGAAGCTTTCCTCAATTGGCCCCTTTCTCCATGAAGTGCTATTTTTTCTTTTTTTTTTTTTTAAGAGACAGAGGGACAGAGAAAGAGAAGAGAGAGAATCAATTTTATTTAGTTTACCATGTGGCTTTCATTGCTCTGAAACTTCATTGAGTACGTGGTGCTGGGGTTTGAATCTGCATCCTCATGAATGCCAGGCAAGCGCATAACTGCTGAGCCCCTGCTGCAGCCCCCATGATGCGCTTTCTTACCTCTTGGGCCCAGAGCAACGGAGTCAGCAGGCTATGGACTGAAACCTCTGAAACCATGAGCCCCAACTTTCCCTCCTGTAAGTTATTCTTGTCAGGTATTTTGGTCACAGAAATTGGTTCCAAGAGTGGGGTCATTGTTATGACTCACCTGATCATGTGGTTCAGAAGTCTTTGGAAATGGTCTTCAAGGGGAATTTGGAAAAGTTTGGAATGAAACCCAGAAAGTCTTTAAAATGTTGTAAGCAGAGCTTAATGGGTGATTCCGGTGGGAGCTCAGAAGAACAGAATGCTGAGAGGAATGCATATGTGTTTGTAATGTTTCAGAGGACTCTGTTGGAAATCAGACAGGAGGCCATTTGTGTTATATTCTTGGAAAAAGTTGTCTGCAATTTGTACATGTCCTGAGACTTTGTGTGAGGCTTAATCTTAAAAAGATAGACTAATTAATCTGGTGGATGAAATTTCAAAGCAGCATTCATTCAGTGGCATAGATACTGTTGGGAGCTTTTAGCCAGGTTTACTGTGAGAATCTGGAACAGAAAAAAGAGCTAAAGGATTTTTAAAACTTGTAGTTTGACTCAAAAAAGTGCATATAAAACTGGGGCCAAGGAAGCTGTGCTTGTTGAAGAAATTACAGCCCCCAAACAAATGCTAACTGCTTTGCACAGAAACAGTAGGAAAGATGTCTTGAGGACATCTCATGAATTTACAAGACCATACCCACTACTGGCTCCAGGGTACAAAAGAGAAAATTCCTTTGAGAAGAGATCTTGGGGGCACCAAGATCCTAGCAGGCCTAGGAAGTTGTTTCACCATGCTGAGCCCTGCAGCCACTCAGAGGTCACTGCCGCCATGATTCCCTAGGGGCCAGGTATTGTGCCAGCTGACAGCAGACCTTGATGTCAACCTTGTAATTCTGGTTCTAGAGGAATGCAGGATGTTTGGGTTAAGGGGTCCTGGAGGCTTCCACGGAGATTTCAAAGGATGGCCTGGGAGGCCAGGCAAAGGTAGCAGTGTCAATGTCCTGCAGGCTATCCCTGAGAGGGTGATGTGTGAAGCTATGAAGCTGAAGCTGGAATGGAGACCTCAGGAATTAAGAGATGCCAATATGTGGACTGTCTTCTGAGAAGAACTGCTGACTGCAGAGAGAGCCAGGCTAAAAGAGAGGCCATGTGATTGCCACCAGCAAGGCCAAAGCAGTAGAGCTGCTCAAGCCCTTTGGAAATAATATCTTGCAGCCAAGTATCCTAGATGCTGTCCACAGAGCTCCCAGATCTGTTTGCCTGGCTGGGGCTAGGTTTTGCTTTGGCCAATCCCTTCTTTGTATTTCCCAATTCCTCCCTTTTGGAATGGGAGTATTTACTCGGTGCCATTGTATACTGGATATATGTAACTTGCTTTTGATCTTTTTTTTTTTTAAGAGAGAGGGACAGTGAGAGAGAGAGAAAGAGAGAGAGAATCAATTTTATTTAGTTTTTCCTGTGGTTTTTATTGCTCCAACCCTTAGTTGTATATGTGGTGCTGGGGTTTGAACTCAAGTCCTCAGGCATGTCTTAACCACTGAGCCACCTTTCCAGCCCCCTTGCTTTTACCTTTACAGGGGCTCACAGCCAAGAATTTGTCATGAGTCTCAGAGGAGACTTTAGACTTGGACTTGTGGACAATGCTGAAACTGTTAACTTGCATGAACTTTTCAGGACCAGAGGCAGAATGATACAGTTTGGACATGAGGTCTCCACCAAAAGCACCTGTTAATGCAGGAATATTCAGAGGTGAAATAATTTGATTGAGAGAGCTGTAACCTAATCAGTCCATCCTGGTTTGCATGGAATGACTAATAGTAACTGTAGGCAGGTGAGGTGTGGCTGGAGGATGTAGCTCACTGAGGGTGTGGCCTGGAAAGATGCATCTTCTCTATAGACACTTCCTCCATCTCTCTTTCTGCTTTCTTATCCCTGAGCAGCTTTCCTTTGTTGGCCCCTTCCACCATGATATGCTGCCTCACCTTAGGTTCAGAGCAATGGAGTCAGCCATCTATAGACTGAGATCTCTGAAATTATGAGCCCCACATAAATTTTCCCTCTCTAAGTTGTTCTTATCAGGTGTTTTGGTCAGTGATATAAAAGCTGACTAAAATATGAGTCCTATCTCATGAATATTCTTCATGGACTTCTTCCAGGTGATGTTCCACCAGCCCTTTGTAACTTGACCCTGACAGAAAGCCTTCCAAAACAGTGTGTGGCAGCATACATCAAAGCCTTTGGCATAAAAATTCCATTTCTAAAAATATATTGTAATGAAATAATCAGGGAATGAATGGACAAAAATTTATAGCAGTCCTGTTTATCAGATAGGAAAACTAGAGACTACTATGCTACTATGTATTAGAAAGTATGATATATACAGCCATCATGTATCATTTTATAATGAGCTATTAGTCATATATAAATATAGAATGTAGGGGCTGGAGAGGTGGCTCAGAGGTGAAGCACTGGCCTGGCATGTGCAAGGACCTGTGTTCAATGCCAGCACCAGTAAATAATTAAGTGGAGAAAAACAAAAAAACAGATGAAGAAATAAAATTAATAAATTAATTCTCTCTTTAAAAAATATAATCTTAACATATATATATATATATGATTTATTTTTCTGCTTAAAGATGATGAAGTAAAGAGATCCCCTTTCTCAAAACTCATTATTTACAACATAAAGAATAATAAAAAGTTATTAAAAAAGAATTTAATCTTCAGGGAAATAATTATAATCTCTAACCTCAAACTGGGACACTTGCCTGTACTTGCTGAGTACTGTGAAATCAGGATTTTGGTGAAAGAGGAAGCTAAGAACTGACATATGTTCTCTCAGGGCTGGAGACTTAACTAAACATCTTGCAGTTATGAAAGGCTTATCCAGCAATCACTTGATTAGACTGAAGAGGGCTGCAGGTGGCTTCAGGAAGATGGAGAACTTCCCTGCAGAGGCTCACATTAATAGCACAGAATGGGAGGGGAGATGGAGCCAAAGGAGAACCCAGTCTGCAGAGACTGCTGGAAGTAGAGCATGTCTTAGCCTGAGCGGCCATTACTAGATACCACACACTGGGTGACTTAAACAACAAACATTGATTTGATCACAGTTCTGGAGTCTGGAAGTCCAAGATCAGGGTGCCAACATGGTCACTTTCTAACCTCCTTTTTTAACTCCTAGGGGGCCTCCATCTCACTGTGTGCTCACATGACCTCTTCCTTATCCTTGTGCTAAGACAGAATGAGTTCTTTGTTGTCTCATAAGGACACTATTTTTAATATATAAGGGCCCCATATTTATGACCTATTTAGTTTTAATTTGCTCTGTAGACACTGTCTCTAAATACAGCCATATTGGGATTAGTTAGGACTTTAGCATATGAATTTGAGGATTGTTGGGTCACAATTCAGTTCATGGCAGAAGGTAAGACGTCAGCTAAAGCAGAGAGGATATCACTGAAAGGGATTTCTGTAAGCCCCATTGCAAAGGAGCTTAATAAGAGGGTGTTCAAGATAACTAAGTGAAAGTTGCAGATTGACCTTGCTGATTCTGTATCCTACCTATATTATGTTTTAGCAAATAATAAACCCCATTAAAGAAAACTAATAATCAGAAAAGACTTGGAAAGTAACTGCTTTAGGTCAGGTTCTCTAGAAACAGAGCTCAAGACAAATTTATTTGGGGTGCTGTCTGGAGAAACCTCCAGGGAAGTGTGGGAAGCAGAGAGAGCAGAGGGGAAAGCTAACTCACAGTATGGCTTCAGCCAGTCTATTCTCACAGAGATCCCACAGGGAACTCTGGGGCAGGAATGATACCAGAGTGACATATTCCCCACCCCCCAGCTTGAGGCAAGGGCCCAGGAATTGTATGCTCCTGTCCATCAGTCATTGGCTGTAGATCATGCTCAGGTGGAAAATGTAATCTCACAGGCATTTCCGGTAAGCTAGCTTCTGCAATTGGAGGGCACTTCTCAGGAGCAGGGGCCATTAGCAGCCAGCTCTCACAGCAGCTGGCAAATGAGTGCCCTGTCTTGGTAAAGGGCACCTGAGCAGAGCACCAGCAACATCCACTACAGCTTTTCAAAGGGTCACTACAGTCACCTCCTCTGAGAACTTGTCAGAAATGCAGGTTCCCCAGCTCACATCCGGATTTATTCAATCAAAAACTATATTTCAGCTGCCCTCTGGGTGATTTTGATGTAAGCCAACATTTGAAAACCTCTGTACTGTAGGAGCCTATGATTAATAACTATAAAACAAAGGATGAAAAAACAAAGCCCCAGGAAAATAAGAAAGATATGAAAGCATTGGTTGTAAGAGAAATTACACATAGTTATTTCTCAAAAAGATAAAAAGAGATCAAAGAAGAGGACAAGGAATTAAAGAAAAAAATTTCAACACAAAAGATGAAATGTGAGCTGGCAGTTAAAGGAAATGAAAGAGCAAAAACTTTTTCAGAGGTGAAAGCCATAGAAGAAATTAAGGAATGATGATGATGATGGTGGCAGTTGTGTCCCTCAGAGTTCAATTAGGAAGACAGAAATCCTTCCAGATATTTTGAGCAAGAGGGATACAATGAATGGTCTTGGTTATGAAGTATTGAAGAGATTGGAAAAACAGACAGATTAGATGTAACCCAGAGCTGCAGCCAGAATCTGCATGCACCGTACGCCTGTGGACGCCTGTTAGCCACCTCCTAATCTCCCATCATTGATTTGCACTGGCAGAACTTAACCAGAAAGCAGATGCCAGGCAAGTTTGGAAAATGCAATCTTCAGAATTCCAGCTTCCTGGAATACAGAAAAGAGAGTGGATGTGTAGGAATGGACAAGAACCAACACTATCTGGCACAAAAATAAATCAATTTATTAAGAACCAGAATCAGAGGAAAGAGCTTGAAAAAAAAATCACATCATGAAACAGAAAAAGACAAAGATGGACCAGGCACAGTGGTGTACACCTGTAATCTCAGGAGATCACAAGTTCAAAGCCAGCCTCAGAAAGTTAGCATGGCCCTAAAAAATTTAACGAGACTCTGTCTCAAAATAAAAAATAAAAAGGGCTGGGGATTTGGTTCAGTGTTTAAACACCCTGGGTTCAATCCCCAGTACAAAAAAAAAAAAAAAAAAAAAAAAAAAAAAAAAAAAAGAACAAAGATGAAAACAATGGCTGTAGAGAGATGACAGATGACACTTATGAAAGAAAAGTGATAAAGCATATCTATAATTGTATACTTATAGGTGCTAAATAAGAGAATAGGACAAATACAACAGGAAGTATTTTCAAGACAATAGAAGAAAATCCCTGAAATTTAAAAAAGAACAATAACTCTTGGGCTCAAAACAGGATTTTGCTATTTTGAAACAGGGTTCTTGCTGTTTTGCAGGCAGGCCTCAAACTTCTGGACTCTAGTGATCCTCTGCCTCCTGAGTAACTCGGACTATAGGCACACAACACCACACCCAGCTTAAAAGAGGATATTGTGTTCCAGGGAAGTCAACACTGGAATATATCTTGGTGGAGTTACTGAACGTCAAGTAGAAAAAGAATCTGTCAGGTTTCCCAGCAGAACAAAAGTGATACAAGTGCCAGGAGAAGTAAATTAAGTCGACCTCAGGCATCTCCTGTTTTTACTGCCAGGAGATAGTCTAGCAATGTTCATAAATCTGAGGCAGAGAACTGAAACACAGGAATCTGAAACCCAGCCACATATTCTTCTGGTTTCAAAATGACAGACCAGTGTTCACAAACATGTAAGACTTCAGGGAATCTGGGACCTGGGTGTGCTTGGTGCTGGTGACCTCACTGAGTTAAGGTGTTGGGCAGATTAGATATCCTGGATTCCTCAATCCAACACCTAAAAATGCTGGATAAAATATCATAATAAACTTTTTAGAATTAGTGGCTGAGCTTACCAGAAATAAAAGAAAATATTCTGTGGCCAAGAATGAATCGGGAGCCCAGCTCCAGGGAGGTGGACAAGCACTAAAGTTGTTGGTCCCTCCGGGTGCAGCTGCCAATTCCTGGTTAGAGCTTTCGTTTCCTAGGCCACCTGCCAAGCACAGGAGGCAATGTCTTGGTGTGAGAATGGAGTATAGGCTGAGTCCCCACATTAAGGCTAGTATTACATATGGCATTACCCATAGAGAACAAGCAATCCAGAGGAAAATCTCCCCTTCAAAAGCAGCCAGACGGGATGGGGTGTAGCTCAGTGGTAGAGCAATTTTAGCATGTACAAGGCTCTGGGTTCCATCCCTGGTACCACAAAAAACAAAACCAACCAAACAAACAAAAAACCAGACTGACATTGTGATGAAGTACTTCCTTTACATCAGTTGTTCTGAACGCAAACTATGAAACCAGAGTTTTGAGATGAAACTCAATTGCCAGCGTTTGCTAGTGAGACTGGAGATTCCTCCATTTCTGCTGGTAGGTGGGGTCTGTGCAAGGTGTAGGCTTCTGCAGCTGAGAAGTGTTGCAGCTCTTAAAAGTGGGCTGTGCCCTACAGTGTTACAGCAGACCTCAGCAGTTCATCATCAATGTCCTCTTCTTTCTGAATTCTTGTCTTTTGAATTTGAAGAATAAAATCCACAGACCAGGAAGAGAGAATGCAAGAGTAGGATTTATTGAAGAAACAGGAACAGAACTCTTGTTCCTGGTAAGAGGGGACCCAATAGCAGGTTTTCTCTGGCAAAGTGCACTTTGTCAGTGCTATTGGTCCAAACTTATGCTCATTAGGATTTGGAAATGTATTAATGCTGTTGATTAGCTCTGAATCCCATTCAGGATTGCCTTGCTTTAATTTTCTCCCTTCTTCTCAGGAAGGTAGAGGTTGAGGTCAGTGAATTGTGAATGTTGGGGTGTGTGGAGGAGATTTGGAGTTGCAGTACCAAATGGTGTGGGTTTTTGCAGCAGACTTCTGTACTAGGCCGTGGCCCAGGCCTGGCTGTGAAAGATGACAGGTCAGCTTGCTTGGGTGCTGACTTGTCATGCCCCAGGTGTGCCACACCTGCATGGCAGGCTCCATGCAGCCTCCTACCATGCTTGCTGTCCATGCTTGAATCCACCCAGGTCACCATCTGCTGCTCCACAGCACTATTGCTCTCTGCTGCTTCTTAGCAAGAATCAATAGGCCACATCGACAGCTTAGCAGCTGGGGAGCCCTGTCACAATCTGGACGGGTCATATTAATAGGCTTTTTCACTTTACAATGTTAGTCAAGCAGAATGGTTACATTTTTGTTGTCCAGACTCAAGGAGGTCACCTCTAAATAAAAATCCCCTTCTCTGTCATTAATTAGAATTGAACCCAAACTTCTTGCAGACCTCTGCACATATTCTTTTTTCAACTCTTGTCCTTGTCATTATCTCCACATGAAATGCTTCTCCGTTCCTGTGTTCTCCAGGCTCCCTTCCCAAATATGGAAGTACTAGGCATCCTTGAAGACCAAGTGTAAGTGCTGCTAGATCTGTAAAGCCTTGCTGGATTCACCCAGCTCAGAGGGATTGCTCTTTCCTTTCTGCCACTGAGCATTTACCTACACCTCAGGCTAACCTATCATATTCCATCTTGAATGATTATTGTAGTGTATGTTTGGCTCCCCATGACATTAAATTGCTGGAGGACAACAGCTGTGCCTTGTCCATTTTTGCAGAAGAGAATTAGTGCTCAATTCATGCCTGATGCATTAAATTGAAAATAACTGAACCAGAAAGCCTGCAGTATTTTGTCATTCTAAAAACTCTCCGGGGGGGGGGGCAGGGCACACTGGAGCGGTGGTTCAGTGGTTATGGTGCTTGCCTGGCATGTGCAAGTACGCGGGTTCAAACCCCAGCACCATGTACACTAAGTGTCAGAGCAACAAAAGCCACATGAAAAACTAAATAAAAATTGATTAAAAACAAAAACAAACTCTCCATGGGGCTGGAGCAGTGGCTCAGTGGTTTTGTGCTTGCCTGGCATGCACAAGGACCTGGGTTCAAACCCCAGCACCACATACACAATGAAGTGTCAGAGCAACAAAACCACTGAATAAAGTTGATTCTCTCCCCGCCACACTGTCCCTCTCTCTACAACAAAACAAAAAAGAAAAGACTAACATTTAAAAACAACAATAACAAAAACCACTCCAGTTCCAGCTACTATCATTTGTTGAAAACTGAGAGGTTTTGGTGTATTTACAGACATGTACTGAAGGAACATCTGAGAAGTGATTCAAAAGGGTATTGGCACAAATGGCAGATTTTTCTATGGAACATAGTGCTTAGGAGGGACAGTGCTCAGCTCTGCTTCAGTTCCACCGTTGTCACAGCTACTTGTTCTTGGTACAGCTCACAAACTCATGCCTTTGTTGGCCAGTTATATTGGAAGGATGGAGAATTTTTATTTAATGTCTCTTCTGTCCTTTCTTCCCCAAAAAGGAAGCCTAAGGAGGCAGTAATAGAATGACAATGATGATTATCCTGGAATGGCCAACGATTCCATGGCATTTGCTCCAAGCTGGGCACAGTGTTTTACCCATGAGTTCTCTGTTGACGTCCATTTTATACTTTATGGTACCAAGTCAGCCTAACCAAAGTCACACAGCTAGTAGAAACAGCTAAGACTCTGGCCTTGATGTCAGAGATGGGATTTGAATCTCACTTTGTTATTTACTGCTTCTGAGAATTTACTCAACTCTCTGAGCCTTGATTTCCTCATCTATAAAATAGGGATATTAATCTCCTCTTTAGGATAAGGAGAAATTAAATGAGAACACATCTGAAAGTGTCTGTGCTTGGTACATGATTAATAACAACTATTTTTAGTGGAGTAAAATGGGTGGGCACAGTGCTGCACATCTATAGTCCCACCTACTTAGGAGGCTGAGGCAGGATGATGCGAGCCCAGATAGAGGCCAGCCTAGGCGTGGTAGCCAGACCCCCTCCCCTCTCTTTTTTTTTTTTAAAGAGTGAAATAGCAAAATTTAAAAATATTTACATGATAGCAACTAAAGCAGAGCCAAGGAGAATGTGTTCTCATGTTGACAAAATGTTCTCCAGGTCTCCTCTTTGGTCATGTTGTGATGGTAGTCTGATTCAATTGTGAACAGTTATTTCCCTCCAGCAGAATTTCACAAGACAATACCACATTTGACATGTAACACATCGAGACTGAGTATTCTTCCCACAAAATGGGGCCCTTCCAGTAAATGATATTTTTGCTGATCAGGTTAAATTGAACTATACTAAAAGATAGATCAGGCTGATGGAAATTGTAAAATAGAATGTAAAGATCACACTGAAGCCATACATGATAGCTTGATATATTTTAATTGTTCTGTATTAGCTTGCTGCATCTTAGAACATTTTTAAAATCAAGTCACAGCTGTGGGTCCTTTAGGCTGTGGCCGTCATAAACAAATATGAAAAGAAGCAGAGTTAAAACAGATTAATTCCAATGGTTATCCATTATTCTGATGTAATCGAACACAAATGGCCATTAGGAGACTAGTGAAGAAATCAGGGAAATGCTTTCGAATATGAGTTTCTACATAATGGAATGATGGGGTTTTTAAATTTTTTTACTATTGCAGATAGACTCAGTACCTTTCTTGTACTCATTTAGTTTTATGTGGTGCTAAGGATAGAAGCCAATGCCTCACATGTGCTAGGCAAGCACTCTGCCTCTGAGCTACAAGCCCAGCCCTGAAAGACAGTTTTTGCTGTTGCTTATTGTTTGGTTTGGTCAAGGCTATCATGCTTTTGGGAAGCCAAAAATCCTCCTGTCAGAATAACTCTTGATAAGTTAGAATAGAGGAAGATTCCAAAGTAGCAGAGAGCCAGATTTCTGTGAAATAATATTCAAAGGTGATAAAGTGAGCACTCCCCTTTTCCTGGTAGAATTGGAATGGTTACCATGGAAACTCATCCATCACTGCCACTGATTGATTTAAATCTTTTGGCAAGGAAAAGGTTATTGTTTCTTCTGTTGCCATTCACTCCCCTTCTAATATCTCTTCTCTCCCTAACAAGTGGGATTCTTCCTATGTTTAGTTCTAAAAGCCAAGTTAGTGTCTGAAATGATCAGTTCTGTGAACAGCAGATTTGACCAGATGAACTTGCCTAACAGAAGGGGTGCCATATTGAACCACTTGTTATTAAAGGGGCTGGGGAGACTTCACACTCCAGAAGTATGCCAGGGAGTGCAACTGCTCTTTCGCTAGAAGATGTCTTGCAATGAATGTTGTTTCCACAAAGGGACCAGTGTGGATTTGCACCTTCTTTAACAATTCACTTGCATGAACAGCTCAAGTATTGCTTCATTTTCTGTATAATAATTTGTGCTGGCCCAAGTAGAATATGCCTTTAATCCCAGAGACTTGAGGTTGAAGCAGGAGGATCCCAAGTTATAAATCAGTGTGGGCAATTTAGTGAGAGCTTGTCTCTCACTGGGGGATATAGCTCAGTGATAGAGCACCCCTGGGTTCAGTCCCTAGTACAGCAAGTGAAAAAAAAAAAAAAAAAAAGGAAAGAAGAAAAGGAAACAGTTTGTCCTGATTGGATGTTGTGTCCTGACAGTGAGAGAAAGAGGGAAAGACAGAATCAATTTTATTTAGTTTTTCATGTGACCCTCGTTGCTTGAACATTTGGCAGTGTACATGGTGCTGGGGTTTGAACTTGTCCTCGCGCATGCCTGGTGAGTGCTATAACCACTGAGCCACTGCTCAAGCCCCTACTGCACTCTTGTGGGAGTTGTTTACTCAGATATGAAAATTTTGAGCTAATAGTTCATTTGGGAACACAGGTCAGAGGTAAAAGTCACCTGGGCTGGGGGGAGAGTCAGGCCTGGAGGAGCCCTCCTGTGGGTCTCCTAGCACTGGGGAATCTGTCCAGATTAGTTGCAGAGCTTTTCCAGCACAGCACGAACTTCCTCTGGATGATAGTTCCAAGGACCAGGCTTACCCTGCAAAGGAAATGAATCAGGCATTCCCAGATTTCCATCCTGCAAGGAATATGTGCATGTGAGCTTGGTTGCAAGATCTAGGCTAATATCCACACCCACACAGGCGTTAGTAGAGTGTGGTCAATGACAGGTGCAACCAAGAGGTGGCTCAGATCACCCAGGGAAAGTGGGTAGAGTAGCATCAATATTTAATGAGGAGACTGGACAGAGAGGTAGAAGGAGACTAGAGGAGGCAAGGTGACAGAGTTAGAAGGAGAAAAGGATCTATACAAAT
The DNA here is from genome assembly GCA_004027875.1 of Aplodontia rufa. NCBI lineage: Eukaryota > Metazoa > Chordata > Mammalia > Rodentia > Aplodontiidae > Aplodontia > Aplodontia rufa. The sequence continues at coordinate 18,912 of PVKS010004555.1, forward strand.
ACACTTTTCTTCCATCATCAGACCTTCAGGTCTGCCTTTCCTCTCTAGCCCCTACAGGAGTTCTACTCATTCTACATCAGAATCACCACTTCCCTCCAATCCCTATGCCCTAGGTCAGCCCTCTGCACCCCTACTCCCAGCAGCTGCCACACCTCCCAACTTATTCCTGTTCCTTAGTCTTAGTCCTGCTCCCTCCAGTCCATTCTTCACTAGTAGCCAATGGTCTTTCTTTCTTTTTTTTTTCTTTCGGTTTTTGTTTTGTTGTTGTTGTTTTGGTACCAGACATTGAACCCAGGGTGCTTAACCACTTAGTCACAACAGCATCTCTCTAAGTTGCTGCCTTTGAACTTATGATCCTCCTGCCTCAGCCTGTCAAGTTGCTGGGATTATAGGTATGTAGTGCTGTGCCTAGCAGCAATTTTGATCTTTCTAAAGTGCCCATATGATCATGCCTATCACCTGCTCAGAACCCTTGTATGGCTCTTCTTTGCCCGAGCTCCTCGGTCTATATCAGATCCCATAACCCAAGTGCCCCCAGGTCCATTTCATACTCTGCCCTATACGCCTCAGTGCCTTTACCTCTGAGGTTCCCTACATTTGCAATGCCCTCCACTCCCTGTGCTTACTTGACTGACTGCTTATGTTTTAAGGCCCAAGCTTACCACATCCTCTGAAATGTTTACCCTTCCCCAGGGGTTGGAAAACCCACAGTCTGAGAGCCAAATCAGTCCTGATGGCACACATTCTGTATTTACAGATGGCCTGTAACTGCTCCTAATGGCAGAACTGAATTGATGGGGATTCAAGGGTTATCTGGCCCACAAAGTAAAAAATATTTACTATCTACCCCTTTACAGAAGAGATTTGCTGATCCCTACTGTGGAATCTCACACCACTTGGGACATTTTATTACTACTCTTATTTGGGTCTTCCTTGTCCCCCAGACTGTGAGCACCTTGAAGTAAGGCAGGGGTCATTTAAAATTCATTTTGTGTTTCTGGTATTTGTGCAGGGCCTAACCCAGAGTAAGGACTCCATGCTCAGCATCTTAGAACCATGTCTCAGGGGAGAGGGAAGGAGGAGGAACCTGTATCCTTATACTGTGGCTCTCAGCACCCTGGGGCTCCATCCGCAAGGTGTTGCTTGTTTCACCTGTGTAAGTAGGGCCACTTTGATCCATGGGCAGAAGAGCATCCCTGTGGTTAGATATCATCTCTGTCCAAGGCTGCAAATCCCTTCAGCGGCTCTAAACTTATTTTCTGCTCTCAGAGGCCAACATTGTCCAAGGCATCAGAGGCTGTGCTTATGCCTAACTCCTATACGCTAACCAAGCTGGAAACTCTGAGGGGGAAACAATCACCAGGAAACCTGAACTCAGTTCCGTGCTGCATCTCTGCTCCAACATTTCCAGCTCCTACCAATATAGCCTTTATCTTCGTGCTCCTACATGTCAGGCCTGCCTCAGCAAGGAGTAACTTCAGACCCTCCCTGCCCTGCTGCCTCCCATCCTAGGGATTTAGAATTGAAATCAAAGCCTTGCCTAGTGACCTTGGGCAAGTCAGTTCTCCTCTATGAGCATGATTTATAAAACAGAAACACATTTTCTATCTCCCATTTTAAAACCAAGGCTGGGGCCAGGCAGACTGGTACATGCCTGTATCCTAGAGGCTTGGGAGGCTGAGGCAGGAGGATGGCAACCTCAGCAGTTTAGTGAGGCCCTAAGCAGCTCAGTGAGAACCAGTTTTTAAAAAAATAAATAAATAAATAGGCTGGGGATGTGGCACGGTGGTTAAGCCCCCACCTCTATTCAATCCCTGGTATAAATAAATAAATAAATAACAAACCAGGGATGAGCCAGTCATCTGGGTTCAGAAGGTACCAGTAGGATGCAGCCATGTTCCAAATGCCAGGACTTTCATAAACATCTTTCATCCCTGGTGAGGTGGGAACCAATCTTCTCATTTTGCAGAAGAGGAAAAAGAAGCTCCAAGAGGCAAAAAGATTTGCCCATGGTCACATGACTAGCAGTGATTTGAGACCAGGGTCTCCCTGATACAAAGTCCTCTTTTTGTCCTTGTCCTCTCTTGACTCCCTTGACCCTCCCTGGGCCCTCCGGGTCACTACCTTGTAGAGGATCCTGCCCTCCTGGAGTATGTAGAGCCTCTCAGGCAAGGCTGCGTACAGCTGGCTGCTCTGGTTTTGCATGGTGTCCACCACCACAGGACACTGGGGGCTCCTGGCCAGCAACAAGTGGGCTGCCTGCAGGCGGTCCTGGATGTTCCGGTGACTCTTGATGTCCACGTTATTCTTAAAAGCCCAGCCATCTGGAAGAGAAAGGTTGGGTACCCAGGCTCTACAGGCATGGTACTCACTTCCTGCAGGCTAAATACCACCCACTTTTAACAGAAAGTTCCAGGTAGCGGAGCCCTTGGCCATGATATGGCCTAGTTTCCTATTATAGGTGGATCTGGCAGATCACATAGGGGTTACTGATTGATCCAGAACTGAAGTCCTGGATTCCTGGCTTCTAAGCCCTCAGCTCACCAATGTGAGATAGTCCAGTGGAGAAGTGCTGTTTCTTTTCTTTTCTTTTTTTGAGAGAGAGAGAGAAAAAAATCAATTTTATTTAGTTTTTCATCTGGTTTTCATTGCTCTGACACGTAGTTGTGTACACGGTGCTAGTGTCTGAACGCAGGTCCTTGTGCATGCCAGGCAAGCATGATACCTCAGAGCCACTGCCCCAGTCCAAAAGTGCTTCTTGATCTTTAGCGAGCATATATGTCACTCAAAGAGTTTGTTAAAAGGAGATTCTGATCATTCTGTGTAGGATGTGACTGAGTCTAACCCGTTTCCAGCCTGGACCACATTGTAGAGTGTGTGGCTCCCAGACCAGCTATATCACTAGCACCTTGGAGCTAACTAGTAATACAGATTCTTAGGCCCCCACCTCGGACTAACTGGAGTGGGATCCAGCAATCTTTGTTTTAACAGCCTTTCGGATGATTTGAATGCACTAGAGCATTAGAATTAGTTTAATAACTTCTGCTCCAAAGTCTAGACAACTTTCCTCCCCTAATTATTCATAACCACAATGTTCTTTCCAAAATGCAAATCTGACCATGTCACTCTCCTGCTTAGATTTTTTGGTGGCTTTTTATCACCATCAAGATAAATCCCAATCTCCTTGGTGTTGTCCACAAGGCCCTCTGTGACGCAGCCCCTGCCCATCCCTCTAATCTTCCTCCAGCTCTTGGATCCAGGTAAATGGGTGAAATAAATACTTGGATTCCTTACCCCTGCTCCCAGGACTCTGACTCTCACTTTGGCTTGTTTTGTTACCGTAGCTGTCTCCACCTGAGGTGGAGCAGCACGGGCCCTTCTCTCTCTTGGTTTAGGTGCTGTTACTTCTGCTACTGCAGCTGATGTTGCATTAGCTCTACTGACAGCCTCAGATAAGCTGTTTGGGGTAAGCTCCCAACCTAGAAAGGTTGCTAGCCTGGCAGTGGCCCTAGTTCTTATCCCCATTTATGCAGTTGTCCTGCCTCCTGATCCTTCTGCCTTCCAACCCATTCTGCCATCCACCTGTCCTTTAGAGACTCACCACAATGGTCTCACAAGTTGAAAAAACTGCTCATGGCCTTGCCCCTCCACTTGCCCCATTTCCGGGGAGCCTGGAACCCAGGCAATGTAGCCATAGGCTCCTTAAGAAGCCACAAGGCTGCGTTTACAGTAACAGTTGTCCTACAGGTGACATCAGTTGCTAAAGTCTACCAGTAGAGTCAGCGCTATCTCCTTGGTGCTTCCGAGTCTTCTAACTCAGTACCTTTCTCCCAAGTTAAACCAGCTATCCAAAGAGATTCCCTTCAAGATTCGAATGTCTGGCCAGAGTTGAAGATACTATTTCTCATCATCACATTGGTCAATGAGGATAGCACTAACTTCTATTTGTACCATGTTTAGGCAGCCTTGTCTACCATGGGCTCATTGGAGCTTCCCGGCTGCCTCCCATGGAAGGCCAAGCAGGGATTCTCAGCCCTGGGGTATAGATGAGAACATGGAAAACCCAGAGAGAAGAAGTGACTTGCTTCTCCGACTTTAAACATAAATTCTTTACCAGAAGGAACTGTGTATATCTTTTGTCTCTATCTCCCTAGGCCCAGCACAGGCTTGGGCACAGAGTAGATGCTCATTAAAAAAAAATTTTTTTTTAAAGAGAGAGGGACAGTGTGAGAGAGAGAATGACAGAATCAATTTTTATTTAATTTTTCATGTGGCTTTTGTTGCTCTGAGACATTGTTGTGTACTTGGTGCTAGAGTTTAGCGCAGTAACCACTGAGCTACCACTCCAGCCCCTCATTAAATATTGTTGAATGAATGAGTCCATGAGCAGGTGATGTCACCCCATTTCTTAAGGTAGAGAAACAAAAATGGAAGGAAGGTCGACAGAGATCACATGACAAGCACGTGGTGGAACTGGACTCACACCCAGGTCTGAAACTCCAATGTCTCCGATCTTCCCGCCTGTGCCTTCTGCCTCCCCATATTTTAACTGGACAAATGTGGTGTGTGAAGAAAATCAAGTCAACTAATTTGGGCTATGGACTAACCCAGATCTCCTAGGACTGGTGGACATTTGTGTATTTTATTTCTGAGGTTCAGGCTATGCCAATTCTGTCTGATTGATAGAAAGAAGGACCCTGTGGCAGGAGATGGGAGGAGGAAAACTCTGCAGTAGGAGTGGCAAGGTGTCAGGACAGGGAAGTAAGCCTTTCCGTGGTGGATGAGGTAGACAGCTCTAGGTTCCAGAAAGGTTTAAACCTACCTGCTCTGATTCTGGGAAAAATGACTCAGAGACAGGCATCAGGACCAGGAAACAATATTGGTGAGATTCCAACCCCTTTTGTCACAGTTTACAACCAATTCTTTTGGAGATTAAAACTGGATCCTCTAGGACCTTGTTACTCAAAGTTTGGTCCCGAAACCAGCAGCCTTGGCCGTACCTGGCCGAAAGCCAGCCCTCTGGAGCCAGAATGTGCATTTCAATAGGATGCCTAAGTGATCTGAGCACACATTAAAGTTGGAGTAGAGCCTCCCCAGGAAGGCTAAATCAAAGGGCCTTGGCTGAGCTCGAGCTGTGTGACATGGAGGCATTGTCTCTTCTCAGCCTTGTAGACCACAGATGCCAGTGTCACTGCCATAGTTCTCTTTTTTCAAAAGGATGCTTCACAAAGAACTGCACTGTGCTGTGCTTGCTCGCTGTCTCCTGGACTGTTTTTAAACAATTTTTATTATGGAAAATTTCAAATATACATAAAAGAAGAAAGAACAGTGTAATGAACTTATATTACCCTATCATATTTTAAATTGCTTCAAAATCTCCATGAGGACAGATGCTGCCAGTTTAAGTTGAAAGCAGTTTTTAAGTCTTTGTGTGCATGTAAATACATAGTGGGATTGGGGTAGGGCCCTGGAATATGCATTTTTTTTTTAAAGAGAGAGGGACAGTGAGAGAGACAGAGAAAGAGAGAAACAACTTTATTTAGTTTTTCACATGGCCTTAGTTGCTCCAACATTCAGTTGTGTACGTGGTGCTGGGGTTTGAACCTGGGTCCCCATGCTTGCCAGGCAAGTGTCAAAACCGCTGAGCCACTGCTCCAGCCCCTGGAATATGCATTTTTAACAAGCAACGCAGGTGGTTTTGTCACCAGGGATCTGGGGACTGCGTTGGGGAAAGTACTGTTGGGTCAACTTGGATGAAAATTAATCAGAATAGTCTCTATGCTTACAAGACATGGACAAGCCAGCAAGGCTAATACTGGCCTAAACACTTATTCATCCTCGTTTTCCAGAGCTCCAACTGTGACAGGGACTCTACAGAGTGCTGGGTGACAGCAATGAATCAGACAGCATCTCTCCCATTTTGTAGGGAGATGGATGAATAAATGACAGCTGCTCCACTCAGCCACACAAGCCTTCTTGTCTTCTGCAATCTCTGGATTTGAGACCTGGGCCAAATTCAGGAGTTCAGTTCCCATAAAGATCAGAGAAGGGATGTGTCTTACCATTTTGTAAGGTTCCAGGGGTTTAGACCAAGATGCAGATGTTTGCTGGAGGGGCATATCTGCCCATTTTAAGGAGAAACTCTCACTTTTTCAACTTTCTCAGCAAAGGAAGATTCCTCGTGAAATAATAATGATGGGTGACTGGAAGGTAGTGGCTATGGAAAGGATTCCCACCCAGGAAAGAGCTGGCCTACATCGCTGCTTCTCCCAATTGCATCCCACAGATCAGTATGTTAGCATCACTTGGGACTCATCAGGAATACACATTCTCAGTCATATCTCAGACCTACTAAGGCAGTCTCCTTTAACCAGCCGTCCAGGTGCTTTTGGTACTTACGATAGCCTGGGAACTACTCTTTGAGTCTTTTTCTTTTTGGTACAGAAAATTGGAACCCAGGGGTGCTTTGCCCCTGAGCTACATCCCTAGCACTTTTTTATTTAGAGACAGGAGTCTTGACAAGTAGCTGAAGTTCTTGTTAAATTGATGAGGCTGGCCTCAAACTAGTGATCCTCCTACCTCAGCCTCCCAAATCTCTGGAATTACAGATGTGTGCCACTGTGCCCAACTGTCTTACAATGTCTCTTACAAACAGCTAAATACCAGTCATTTCACTTGTTTCTGGTCTAAATTCCTTGTAAATATGTTCAAGTCAATTGCTCTCCCTTGATTTCCCTACTTATCCTTTCACAATATTAGAATGGTGACTTTCCAGACCCCAGGTTTTCTGCTCTTGGTGTCCTGGTTGAAAGCAGACTGTACAGTAAGTGGTGGGTAAATCTGGTGCAGGGATTGCGAGATGGTGGGCACTCTCCTTCTTCCTCTTCCTCCCTCCCACTTCCAACTTTGAGGTGGGGCTTGAGGGAAGGGGAGAGGGTGGGAATAGGTGGAGGTAAAGAATCTTTCTGTACCTGATGCATGTGCTTCTTCAATGTAAATGATGAGAAAATCTGCTATGGAACCAAAGTCTTCAATAAGTCTCTTGAATTGGTCAAATTTGAGAAGAAATGAAGGTCAGGTGCAACTTCCAAAATTCAGCACCAGTGGCCTGTTGCCTAAAATGAAAACACAACCCTCATAATCCAAGAACATGCTCACTCCTGCATTCATTCTGTTACCTTTACTGTCGCGGGCGAGGGCAGGAACCTAATCCTAAGGAGCATGATTTAGCAGGATCTGGAGCAGTCTCCACCTTTCTAAAATGAGAGAGAGGTTTACATTAGGTGGTCTTAATGGACCCCCTGAAGATGCGGGGTGGTAGTTACAATAATTAAAAAAGAGTCCCTGTCAAGTGTTTATGAAGCAAGCAGGCCAACATTCTTTCATGTGATGTGATTATAATACTGCAAGGTAGGTAAAATGTCCTTGTTTTAAAAAGAAACAGGTCTCGAGACCTCCAGGACCAACACACAGCAGGTCAGTGGTGGGGTTAGAATGAATAGTTTGGGGTTGGGGATTTACTCAGTGGCAGAGTGCTTGCCTAGCATGTGCAAGGTCCTGAGTTTGGTCCTCAGTTCCTAAAAACAAAACAAAACAAAAAATGCCTAGAATAAATAGTTTGGATTCTGGATTCTCAAGGTAGTGCCCTTTCCAAGCAAAGTGCCTCAGTTCTCATTCATAAATGGATATAATAATACATACATACATACCTTATAGGATTGTTATGAGGAATAAAAAAAATAAGTACTGGGGCTGTAGTGGTGACTCAGCGGTTATGGTGCTTGCCTGACATGCTCAAGTACACAAGTTCAAACCCCAGCACCATGTACACAACTGTCAGAGCAACAAAAGCCATGTGAAAAACTAAATTAAGTTTATTAAAAACAAAACAAAACAAATACTGATAAAGGTTTTAAATGGCTGGTCTGTAGTAGGTACTCAATAAATGTAAGCAGTTGTGCTTAGCCTTTTAAATTTAATTTAATTTTTTAAAGAGAGAATAAACTTTATTTAGTTTTTCATATGGCTTTTGTTTCTCCAACACTTCATTGTGTATGTGGTACTGAGGTTAACCCACATCCTCTCGCACACCAGGCAAGCGCTGTAACCACTGAGCCACCACTCCAGCCCCTTTATTTTTGTTTTTAAGAGAGAGAAAGAGAGAATCAATCTTATTTATTTTTTCATCTGCCTTTATTTCTCTGACACTTAGTTGTATATGTGGTGCTGTGCTGGGGTTTGAACCCAGGTCCCCGCGCATGCCAGGCAAGTTCTCCAACCTCTGAGTCACTGCTCCAGCCTCTGCTCTTAGCTTTTATCTCCTCCCTGAGTGCTAAAATGGGGAGGCAGTAAGAAGTGGGAGTGGAACCTGCTACAAAATGTGAAAATACAGGGCACCTTGTTCAAAAAGTCGGGGGAAGTGCTGCAGCATTTATTAAAAAGATTTCTTTTCTTCTGCATTCTCTCTCTTGACCCAGCATGCAGTTTTTCAGTTGCCATTTAATGTCACACTCCTCCAGGAACAGGGATGTTCATAGGGTGAGTGCAGTCTTTCAAGTCACCCTGCTGTCCTGCAGTCAGTGTGCATGTGTGCTTGTGGCCTCAGGGTACTGGCTTCCCTCTCCTTCCAGACACCAGAGCCAGGCACGTGCCCTGGCCAGGACATGGAAGGGGAGTCAGACATTTCTGACTTGCCTACCACCCAGCCTGAAACATTTCAACCTGCCGGGAATGCTAGCCACTTTAATGGGGAAGGGGGAGATAGGAGGCTTTTCCCTCTAAGTCATCCCCAATCACTTGCCAAATTGCACCATGGTGATGTTAGTCTAGGATGGAGACAGCCACCTACATGCCTGCCCAAAGACATTGGGGGATGCCCACATCTGACCTTGACCTTCTCCATGCTGTGCCTAGGTGGGGGCCAGAAGGTAACAACAGGCACTGGGAGGGAACAGGGAGAAGGGGCATCTTGGGGTGGAAGAGTAGGCCTCGCAGAGCTTGTCCTAGGAAGCAAGGTCTGAAAAATGAGGTCCTGTGCGAGCTAGGGCTCCAAGTTGTCGGGGCAGGCTCCTTCATTCCATTGGGCTTCACGTACAAAATGCAAGTTCAAAGATAATCTTATTAAGAATTTAAGACAGCTAACTACAAAGTGTTATTCCTCAAGCATGAGGCCCTTCCGAGTGTGGGACCCTGTGTGAATCATTGTCCCATGTCCATGAAGCTAGTCCTGATGGGAGCCTTCTGTAATTCCCCCAGCCTAGACTGGGTGCAGCTTTGGGGTGCTGTCAGCACCCTGTGGCCAGAGCTCTTACTATACATTTATTGAAGTAAATGCTGGTCCTGCACTATGACACGGCCTATTTAAGCGTCCTTGTCCCTCAGGCTACTCATTGTCCCTCAGAACAGGGCCTCATTCATGCTGTGTCCATAATCTTTGGCACACTCGCATACTATCTACAGGCACTTACTTAGCACTTACAGTGCTTAAGCTTCCCTGCTGCACGCTGTGGTTCAGTACGGAGTGAGATTAGCAGGTCTCTGCTGCCTGCAGTTTGAGTCTTGTTTAACGGGGAGACTGGCCAAAAAATAAGTAAATACAGAAACAAGTCATTTCAAATTGTGATCGGTGTTATGAATGAGACTTAAAGGAATCAGGTGAGTCAGGGAAGTCCTCTGAGGAGCTGCCATTGAACCTGAGAAGTGAAGGACAAGAAAAAACCAGCCATGGGTAAAGGAGAACATTCCAGGCTAAGCTACTCAATGTTCCCAAGGAGGGACAGAGCTTAGTTTGTTCAAGGATCCACAAGATCACTGGCTGGAACCAGGCTGGGGGAGCCAGAAGAGGAGGTGCTTGGAGAGTTTCATGTTTGGCCAGAGGCTCTTTTGGGCCTTGGTGAAAAATCCAAATTTTATTCTAGGTACAATGGGAAGACATGGAGATATTTTGCAGGGGTGGTAGATATTTATTGCAGTTTTGGCTGCCCAGCCCTAATCCTCCTTGGATTTCCTATTTTGTACTATTGAAGGGAGATTATGCCCAGCCTTTCTCTATGGAAGACAGAGGGGACAAGTCTACTTTCTGCCCCACTAGCCAAGGTGCAGGCAATGACCTCCTTGCCCCCAGTGAATTGATTAGACCCTTTCACATGATTTTGGAGTTTTAAGATGGTAGAATTCACTCATGGCCCAGTGGTGGTACCCCTGTCAGCAATGGTGATGGGTTTGCACAGTAACCGTAGTGACAGCAGATCCAGGTGTGACTGTTGATGCCCAAGGACAGTCTATACCCAGGGCTCCAGCTGCTCTTGGTCTCAGGGAGCCCCCAACATCTTTCTGATATGTTCCTTGATGGTTGGATGTGTATGCGACTAGTGAAACCAGAGTGAGTTTCTGTTGCTTGCCTGCCCTAGTCCTGTCCACTTCAGTAGGGCTGTGCAGTGATCAGACTCACCCTTGAGGACCACAGGCTGCTCTGTGGAGAACAGACTGAGAGTGAGCATGGAAGTGGGGAGGAAACAGGCAGGGGACATTGCTGAAATCCACATGACAGACAATGGGAACCAGGGCTGATGTGTAGGTAGTGGAGAATGGGAAACGGTGGAATTGATGGGGCTGATGGATGGGGAGGAGAGGGCGTCTTAACTTGCTTGTGGTTTGTTTGGCAAGTTATATATCCTTGTTCTGCAAAGGATGTAAAGCAGCTTACATATATAATAAATATTAAGAAGAAAGCAAGGGGGGAACCATGCCCCTCTGGAAGGCATAAAATAGAAGGGAAAAACTGAACACAGATACGCAGGCTCAAAAGTCCCAAGCATTGATTGTGACTGTGCTATATAATCACCTCTGAGTTTCTTGGTGGCTGAGTAAAAGGAGACGCCCAGTTAGTTTTATATTCCTAATTTTTCAGCCTGCAGTAAGAGAAGGAAGGCCAGTTTCTCTGGAGACACAAAGTTCTCCTTGTCTTTGGCTCACAGGATTTCTGCATAGGAGGCCCCAGGAGGCATGAAGTGGGTCCTAGTCTTGCTGGTTGATTGCACGATGACTCCTCAACCACATGACAAGGAGGCCTTGGCAGGGAGGCTTTGAGGCCAGTCGCGGCCAAGTTGCTGGTCACTGGGCTCCACTGACCCCATGGAGTCACTCTTCAGATAAGAAAAGTGACTTAGGGTCAGGACTGTTTCTAAATATTAGCTGTCTGGATTTTTTTTTTTTTTAATTGGCAAAATATTCAACACTCACTCTTTAGGACACTGGAAGAGACAGAGACATTTGTTTAATTATTTATAGTGGCTGGGTACAGTGACCAGTAGTGAGGGCAAAGTTTAAACTTTTAGTTTCTTGCTTTCCTGGTAGCAGAGAAAGAAAGAATGGGTGTAAGAGGGGGCTGAAGGCTGGGCTCCTGCCTGTGGCCACAGGCCACAGTGCAGAGAATGCCATTTTAAGAATGTCAGGCAAGGATAGTCAAGCCCAACAGCTCCCTGCTAGAGATGAACTTGGTCCCATCCTCATGACTGTCCAGCTAGTAAATTAGCCCCCACACCAGGCTCTCAGCACAGAAATCCCATTTGTAAGTACTAGGTAATGCTTCTTTACTATACTTAGAGAGATTTTAGAAAATTTTAAACAAGAGCTGAAATAAAATCAGTTTCATCTGAACTCTCAGATGGCCAGGAAACAAATTGTGCATAAGTTGCCTTCTGCTCAACATGACAGTTAATCGATGTTCTGGTGTGCGCGTGCACGCGCAGGCGTGCAGATAGCGTGTGTGCTTGTGCATGGACATGTGTTGGTCAGGAGATGGCTGAGGATTTCTCTGATGTCCTGTTGTCTTATTCATTAACAGAAAATTCACCAGCTAGTTCTGGTTCTGCTAAGAACTTGCTGTGCAACTCTAAACAAGTCAATTAGCTCTCTGGCCCTTTCCATCTGAAAAATTAAGGAGTTGCTTTAGATGAACTGTAAAGAATCTTCCAGTTCTCCCAGTCTGTGGCTCTACAATGAGTTCAGAATTTATACCCAAGGCATATAACAGGGCATTTTAAGGGCCTGGTAGTATTCTGAAGCAGTTACTGGATGTCTTTCTAATAAGCAGTACTGACCATGTTTACTCTTTCAGAACTCAACACCCTGCAAATAAGACATATAAGGCTCTCCAAACTCTGGCCCTACTAGTGCTTCAGCTTACTCTTTCACTCCTACCTGCTTTTTGGTTTTTTTTTTTTTTTTTTTTTTTTTTGGTGGAACCAGGGATTGAGCCTAGGGGTACTCAACACTGAGATTCATCCCCAGCCCTTTTTAATTTTTATTTTGAGATAGGGCCTTGCAAATTTGCCCAGGCTGGCCTCAAATTTATAATCCTCCTGCCCCAGCCTTCCAAGTAGCTGGGATTACAAATGTGCACCACTGCACCCAGCTGCTTCGTACTTTTTGCACCCTATTTCTGCCAAACTGAATGATGCTCCTTTACATCTCAGACCTCTCCCGCATCTCCCTTCAGTCCTGCCCTGCTCCTCAAGCCCCTCATCCTCACCCGCCCCAAGGTGTCACTGCCCCTAGAAGCTCAGGCTCACCACTTTCTCCTCCAGACAGCTACCCTCAACCATCTCCCTACCCCATCCACAAGAGGGACCTTTCCCCAGAACACTCAGCTTCCCTGCTGTCGCTACTGCATCTCCTCGTCTGGGTTGTAAGGTCTTCTCCAGTGGTATTTATCTCTGTATGGCTAGAACCCAGTATTCCAGGAGACTCTGGGGTCAGTATGCTGAAAGCCAACTCCATGTTATAAATAAAGGGCTTGGGGCTGGAGCGGGGGCTCCAGGGTTATGGCGCTTGCCTGGCATGCACAAGTATACGGGTTCAAACCCAAGCCCATGAACACAACTAAGTGTCAGAGCAACAAAAGCCCTGTGAAAAACACAATAAAAAATAAAGGGCTTGTTTTGGCTCTCGGTCTCCTCCTCTTACCACTCTCTAGACTGCAGCAGTAGGGACCAGAGGCAAGTTGAACACTTTAACCGGAAGTGTGCAGTGAAGTGATGCAAGTTAATTCTGTGAATTGGCCCTGAGGCAAGCTGGCTTTCGGGAGGCTGATCTTTGGATGACTGACATTCAGCAGATCTGCCTGTTGTATCACCATGTCTGGCACATAGTAGACACATGATCAAAGTCAGTGTCACGCTGCTCCTGTTATCAATAGTAGGTTGGTGTGTTTGTTGAATAAATTCGGGCCATTTGTGCACTCTGGTTTAAAATCATGAACATACATAAGAAAGAAAGAAACTAATGCCCTTCCCTCTGCTTAAAACAGTCTTCCCTTCTCAAGCTACAAAGATCTTCCTCATTCTTCAAGGCCTATTTCCAAAGCCACCTCAGTCCTGCATGCGGAGGTCACACCTTTGCAGCCTCATAGAGGGAGTAATCTGGCTCGGGGAAGCAGGTGTTGGCTGCTTGTGGAAGTGCCATTGAACAGAAGCATGAAGGATGAAGAGGATTTCACCAGGCACAGGTGGTCAGCAGGCAACCCAGGCAGAACCAACCACACGGTAGAAAGAACATTCAAGGGACTGAGAGGCCAAAGTGGCCAGCTTGTGACTGGAGTGCCTGGGAAGGCTGTGATGCCATTCCAAGAAACAACCTAGGAGAGTTCCTCACTTCCTGAGTGGGACGAGGACAAGAAGCTAGAATTCAGTACCTTTCAACCCCTTCTCTGTCCCCTCCACTACCACCATTTCAAGCACCCAAGCACACAGCATCCTCCTGACCTTGTATGAAGTCCCAAATGGTGCACTTCTGTCCTGAGAGGTGAATCACAGAGCAGTTTGGGGCCAGACCCCCCAGCTCAGCCTTGTCCTCCAGTCGCTGCCAACGGACCTTCAAGACGAACCAGAAATACGGGATGCTGAAGAAGGTCGGGACCCAGTTGTCAGGGGAGAATTGGGGGTTTCTGGTCATACCAGTCTTCTGGCCCATAGCCAGGATGTTCTGCTTGACTCTATCTGGAAACAGGGTCATTAGCACTTTGCCTATGGCCACCTCCATGGCCACCTGCAAGACTATCCATAACTTCTTTAGCCACAAGCCTGCCCGGAGAAGCCCCATTTCAGCACAGCCAGAGTTGGCTCTGAGGCTGATGGACTGGGAGGCTGCAGCCAGACACTGGGCGGAGCTGAACAAAGGTGCAGGGTCGGAGCAGCCAACTGCAGGCAAGAGGAAGGTGCCAGGGCAGAAGGTGTTTGCCTTCCTGTCAATAAAATGGAAAATTTCCAACCAGGTGCACGAAGGTCTGTTCTCATTGTTATCATTTCAGATTCTTTGCCTTAGCTTCTGAGACAATCTTGGATTGGTATACTCCAGGTCTTAAATTCTCCCTCTGATTAATTTTTTAAAACAAATACTTAAAAAGATACACATTTAAAGGGTCCCTGTTAAAAAAAATCTATTGCAAGCCAGGCACAGTGGCGCACCCCTGTAATCCCAGCAACTTGGGAGGCTGAGACAGGAGGATTGCAAGTTTGAGGTCAGCCTCAGTAACTTAGTGAGACCCTAAGCAATTTAGGGAGACCCTGTATCAAAATTAAAAAATAAAACAGGGGTGGAGATGTGGCTTAGTAGATAAGCACTCCTGGGTTCAACCCCTGGTACCAACCAAAAAAAGAAAAAATATATGTGTGGTGTGTGTATAAAACATATATACATTGAATGAGTAGTCTTTAATGCTATTATTCTTTCAATAATATAAATGGTTCTTTTACTATTGAAAGGTGGCTTTCTCACTCACAGCTTTCAACTGGTGGTTGAGAATTTGTGGAGGCAGAGCTTTCCCCAGAGGAATGGATCTGGACCTCCCACAGCAGTGACATTGCCGGAGCCAACCTAGCTATGGGCCTGCCACTCCCCTTAGCACTGGAATTAAAGAGACAGGTAAAACTCTCTTTGCTCTCAGGGAGGCTGTAGTCTAGAGCAGAGAAGACAAGAAAACAGAAAATTGCCATATAGTACATTAGGTAGAGAGACAGGGGTATGAAGAGGCAGCTTTTTCTGTTTAGAGGTTACGAGGACTTCCCTGAGGAAGTGATGTCTATGCTGAAACCAGAAAGATGGCGAGTTGTCAGCCAGGCCAAGTGGAGACAGGGATCCTAGGGAAGGGAACCGCAGAGCTAAAGGCCTAGCAGCCAGAGCAAACACGGCTCATATAAGATCAGAGCAGGAAAGTGTCTTCAAACACATCAAATGGGGCTCAGCAGTGGCTCGGTGATTACGACACTTGCCCGGCACGCACAGGTACACGCGTTCGTACCAGAGCAACGAAAGCCATGTGAGAATGAAAATTATTGATTGATTCTCTCTGTCTCTCTCTCACTGTCCTTCTCTCTAAAAAAGAAAATACCTAGAAAGGGGAAGTGGCTGGCGAAAGCCAGTTCTGGTATTAAGTAATCACTAAGGTATTAGTTCACAAAGACTCAGTTTATCCCCCTGTGGCATTTGCATTCCTAAATATTCTCTCTGTGTTAGTTAGAGCACAGAGGGAAGGATGACAGGAAAGCTGGGTGCCACTCCTAAAAGGTGTCAGCCTTAGCTCTGGTGTCCTCCACCACGTTAACTTTATTCAGGAAGTAAAAATTGTAAGACCCTTCAAAAGATGCTCCATTTTGGAGTATTTCACAGCAAATGCCCCATATTGTACCCACAAAAGTATAACACCTGCCTCTTCAAGCAATGACAGCCCCTTCTCATGTGTAGAGTATTTGTCATGTACAAAGAACTCCTAAATGCCCGAGATTGCTAAGATTTTTATCTTTAAATGGGCTTTATTTTTACAGAGCACTTTCAGGGTCACAGCAAAATTGAGCAGAAAGGACAACCCTACCCATCAGCAACATCCTGTACCAGAATGGTACTTTTGTCACAATCGATGAGCCTCCATTGACACATCATAATCATTTCAAGTCAGTGGGTAACATTAGAGTTCCCTCTTGGTGTTGTATATTCTATACAGTTGGACAAATGTAGTACATTTATCCATTATTATAGTATTGTGTAGAATAGTTTCACTGCCCAAACTTTTGCCTGTGCTCCATCTATTCATTCCTTCAGCAAACCTGATGCCCCGGCAATCACTCTTCTTTTTTATTGTCTCCATAGTTCTTCCTTTTCTAGAGCATCACATAGTTGGAATCATATAGTATAAGGCTTTGAAAAAAATTGGCTTCTTTTACTTAGTAATACACTTTTTTAAAGAAAGAGAGAGAGAGAGAAGCAATCTTTATTTAGTTTTTCATGTGATTTTCATTCCTCGGACACTTTGTTGTGTAAGTGATGCTGGGGTTTGAACTCACCAACTCACACACACCAGGCAAGCACCGTAATTGCTGAGCCAACGCTCCAGCCCAGTAATACATTTTTAAGTTTCCTTCATGTCCTTTCATGGGTTGATTGCTCATTTCTTTTTAGTGCTGAATAATATTCCATTGTCTAGATGTACCACAGTTGATCCATTCACCTACTAAAAGGCATCTTGGTTACTTCCAATATTTGATAATTGTGAACAGAGCTGCTATAAACATCATGTGAAGATTTTTGGGTGGATATCAGTTTTTCAACTCATTCAGATACATCTCAGTGAGCACAACTAATGGATTGTATGGTAGGAGTATGTTTAGTGTTGTAAGTAATGCCACAGTATCTTCATTCCAGAGTGGCGGTGTTCTTTTGCATTCCCCACAATAGTTTCTGTTGCTCCACATTCTTGTCAGCATTTGGATTTTTGACACTGTAGTATGTGTGTAGTGGTATCTCATTTTAACTTGTAATTCACTGATGACATCTCTGAGCATCTGTGTGTGTGTGTGTGTGTGTGTGTGTGTGTGTGTGTTGCTAAAGATTGAACCCAGGGCCTCTTGCATGCTAGGCAAGTTCTCTTATCACTGAGCTATATCCCCAGCCCTTTTTCAAATTTTATTTTGAGACAGGGTCTCATTAAGTTGCCCAGGCTGGTCTCAAACTTGCAGTCCTCTCACCTCAGCCTACCAAGTATCTGGAATTACAGGATAGAGTATCAAGTCATCAGCAAAAATGGTGGTTTATTTCTTTCTTCTCAATGTGTGTGGCTTTTAATTTCCATTTCTTGTCTTATTCTACTAGCTTGGACTTTAGTATCATTTTGAAAAAGAGTGATGAGTGAGGACTTTCTCTCCTTACTCCTGATCTCAGCAGGAAAGCTTCTAGTTTTTCATTACTAAGTATAATGTCAGTCATAGGACTCTCATAGCTATTCTTTATCAAGTTTAAGAAATTCCCCACTATTCCTAGTCTACTGAGACTTTTTATCATAAGTGGATGTTGGGATTTTGTCAGATGCTTCTGTATCTGCTGATGTGTGTGTCTTCTTTATCCTATTGATGTAGTGATTACATTAACTGAGTTTTCAGTGAAGGTCTAGTTTCCTGTGCATGGAATAAGCCCCACTCTGTCATGGTGCATAATTCTTTTTATACATTGTAGGATTTGCTACCATTTTGTTGAGGATTTTGGCATCTGTGTTCATGAGAGATGTTGGTTTTTAGTTTTTTTTCTTACAGTGTTTTTGTTTGGTTTTAGTATTAGGGTCATGCTGCCCTTGTCGAATGAGTTGGGAAGTATTCCCCTTTCTTCGGCATTCTCAGAGTCTGTGGAAAGTTGACACAATTTCTTCCTTAAATGACTTGTAGAAGTCACCAATGTACCCATCTGCACCTGGTACTTTCTGTTTTAGAAGGTTATTAATTATTGATTCAATTTCTTTAAAAGCTATAGGCCTATTCAGATTGTCTATTTCTTTTTGTAAATTTTGGTAAATTGAGTCTTTCAAAGATTCGGTTCATTTCATCTAGTTTATCAAATTTTTGGGCATAGTATTTATTTATTCTCATTTTAATGTCTATAGGATCTGTAGTGGTGCTACCTCTTTTATTTTTAAGGTAAAATTAAAAATTTTTAATTTTAGTATAAAATTTCTAAAATAAAATAAAAATTTTGATATACTAGTTTGTGTTTTATATTTTTTTCTTAGTTAACCTGACTAGAAGTTTATCAGTTTTTTTTTTTTTATCTTTTCAGAACACCAGCTTTTGGTTTAGCTGATTTTTCTGTACTTATTTCTTATTTTCAATTGCACTGATTTCAGTTATAATTATTGTTATAATTTAGTTTTAAAATTTTTGTGGTGCTGAGGTGTCAACTCAGGGCCTCATGCAAGCTAAGCAAGCATCATTCTATCTCTGAGTCAGGTCTCCAGTCCTAATTTTTAATATTTTTTTCTGTTTATGCTGTATTTAATTTGTTCTTCTAGTTTCCTAAAGTAGAAGCTTAGATTACTAACTTTCTAATATATGCATTCAATGATACACATTGCCCATTACTTGATATGTTATTTTCATTTAGTTCAAATTTTTCTTGAAATTTCTTCTTTGACTCATGTTATTAATAAGGAATATTTTGTTTAATCTCTCATTATCTGGGGATTTTCCACATACCTTTCTATTACCGATTTTTAGCTTGTTTCCACTGCGATCGGAGAAATGTATGTTATTACTTTTATTCAAAAGAATAATTAAAATAATTAAACATTAAAAATAATTTGTTAAGGTACATTTTATGGCCCAGAATGTATGTATAAGATAAGATAAGGTGTGTTGACCCAGAATGTGTCATCGAGATAGCTTGATGAATGTTGTATGTGATCTTGAGAAGAGTATGTATTCTGCTGTTGTTGGGTGAAGAACTGTACAGATACCTGTTATATCCAGTTGGTTAGTGATGTTTTCAAGTTCTGCTATGTACTTCATGGTTTTTCTGTCTGCTGGATCTGTACCTTTCTCAAAATGGTGTTAAAGTGTCCAGATATAGTAGTAGATTCATGGATTTCTTCTTGCAGCTGTATTAGTTTTTGCCTCATTTTTTGATGCCCTGTTGTTAGGTATATAGATATATTAAGGATTGCTTTGTCTTCTTGAAAAGTTGGTCTCTTTATCATTATATAATGTCTGTCTTTACCCCTGAATTTTTTTTTTTTTTTGCTTTGAAGGTTGCTCTATTTGAAAAGAAGGTAACTACTTCAGCTTGCTTGCACTTGCTTTCTTTTAAGAGAGAGAGAGGGAGGGAGGGAGAGAGAATTAATTTTATTTAGTGTTTCATCTGGTTTTCATTGCTCCATGGTGCTGGGGTTCGAAGCTGCGTCATCACGCATGCCAGGCAAGTGCCTTAACCACTGAGCCACTGCTCCAGCCCTTCCAGATTTCTTTTGATTGTTGTTAGCATGGTAAATCTTTCTCTGTTCCTTCAGTCTTTTTTTTTTTTTTTTTTTTTTTAAGGGAGAGGGACAGTGAGAGAGAGACAGAGGAGGGCAGGAGGGAAAGAATAGATCTTAGTTTTTCATGTGACTTGTTGTTTTGACACTTCATTATCTATGTGGTGCTGAGGTTTGAACCCAATCCTCATTCATGCCAGGCAAGCACCATAACCACTGAGCCACCGCTCCAGCCCCTATTCCTTTAGTTTTAGCTTGTATGTATTTTTATATTTAAAGTGACTTTCTTATAGGCAGCACATAGTTGGGGTTATTTTTAAAATATTTTTAAGTAATAGGGGGACATTGAGAAAGAGAGAAAGATAGAATCAATTATTTGTTTATTTTTTCATCTGGCCTTTGTTTCTCCAACATGTATTTGTGTTTGTGGTGCTGTGGTTTGAACCTGGATCCTCATGCATGCCAGACAAGAGCTCCAACTGCTGAGCCACTGCTCCAGTCCCACAATAGTTATTTTTTGACCCACTGACAATCTCTGTCTTTTAATTGGTTTAGTTAGACCATTGAGACTTAAAGTGATACGCTGGATTAATATTTACCATATTTGTTATTTTTTCTATTCATTACGCTTGTTCTTTATTTTTGTCTTCTACTCTTTCTGCCTTTTGTGATTTCAAATGAGCCTTCCATATAAACCAGTTTTCTCTCCTTTTTTAGCATATCATTTATACTAAGCAGTTGCCCTACAGTTTACAAGTTGAAGGTTACTTTTTTATATACTTTTTAAAACACCATTTTTATTTATATATATTTATGCAGTAAGGATTAAACCAATGCCTTACATGTGCTAGGCAAGTGTTCTGCCACCTAGCTACAACTCAAGGCTACTTTTGAAGAACACAATACTGCTTTTCAAGTAGTGGAAGTAATAATAATAATAACAACAACAAAGCATTCCTAATTCTTCCTCTCTGTTCCTTGTCATTGCTGTCATTCATTTCACTTATATATAAATAATAAATATATATGCATGCATAACCTATGCATAACCATGCTATCGTTTTGAGCAAAAAATTAATTATGAGTTTTTGTTTTATCTTCACTTATCTTTAATGCTCTGAGATTCTTCCATAATTTTCCTTCTCTGTGAAGACCTTCTTTCAATATTCTTTTCAAGGTAAGTCTATTGACAATAAAAACCCCTTAATTTCTGTTTGGTTGGTAAAACTTTATTTCAGTTGCAAGTCTGAAGGATAATTTCCTCAGGATACGGAATTCTAGGTTTAAACATATAAATATTTTACTGCAATAGATAAGCTTTTTGTCCTCTAGCTTCTTTCAAGATTTTTTTTTGTCTTAGATTTTCTGGAGTTTAAATATAATATATGTTGATGTTGTGGAATTTTTTGAATTTGTGTGTGTGTGTGCCTGCCTCCTCTGGTTTGGCATTTGACATCATTTTGAGCAAAATTCTCAGTCGTTGTTTCATGTATTTCTGTTCCTTTCATTGTTTCTTCTGCTTCTGATATTCCCTTTATACATAATCAACCTTTTATAGTTTTCCCAGTTTGGGGAATATTTTGGACTCTGTTTTTACATTCTCCTTTTCCCCCCCAGTTTTGGAGTTTCTTTTATAGGTATCTGCCACAACCCCTGGCTGGTATCTATTGTTTTCATTGGTGATTGATCACATAGTCATGACTGACAGGCTGCTTTTTATTTTCCAATGCCTCTGGATATCAAAGTGATATCACATGGCCAAAGATCCCCATCATAAATCACACTCTTAGGGCTGGAGTGGTGGCTCAGCAGTTGGAGTGCTTGCCTGGCATGCATGAGGACCTGAGTTCAAACCCCAGCACCACATACACAATTAAGTGTCAGAGAAACAAAGGCCAGATGAAAAACTAAATAAAGTTGATGCTCTCTTTCTCTCTCTCTCACTCTTTTCCTCATTGTCTCTTAAAATAAAATAAAATAAAATGAACCACACTGTTAACATATATTATCTGGCATGATCAAACGCTTAGGTAAAAAAGGACACTCTTTTTTTATTCTTTGGCACTAGGGATTTAACCCAGAGGTAGGAAGGGGGCAATTTAACATGTCTTACAACAAGTAGTCTCTCTCTTTTTTTTAATGTTGGAGTTTTTCTTTCTTTTTTTTTAAAGAGAGAAGGACAGTGTGTGTGTGAATAACAAAAACACAAACAATCCAATCAATAAATGGGCCAGAGAGCTAAACAGAAACTTCTCAACAAGGAAATTGAGCAACCCAATGAATACATGAAAAAGTGTTCTAAATCACTGGTAATCAGAGAAATGCAAATCAAAACTACCTTAAGATTTCACCTCACTCCAGTCAGATTGGCAAAGATGAAGAACACAAACAATAACAAATGCTGGAGGGGTTGTGGGGAGATAGGAAAACACTACCACACTGTTGGTGGAATTGCAGACTGGTACAGCCACTCTGGAAAGCAATGTAGAGACTCCTCTAAAAATTAGGGTTGAATCCACCATGTGACCCAGCTATCCCTCTTCTGGGTATTTTCCCAGAGGAGTTAGAAGTAGCACATTACAGCAACACAGCAAAATCTATGTTCATAGCAGCTCAATTTACAATAACTAAATTATGGAACCAACCAAGATGCCCCTCGCTGGATGAATGGATCCAAAAGCTCTGGTGTATTTATACAATGGAGTTCTACTCAGCTATTAGAAACAATGACAGTGCATCCATTGAAGGTAAATGGATAGCAGTGGAAGAAATCATGCTGAGCAAAGTTAGGCAAACCCAGAGATTCAAGGGCTGAATGTTTTCCCTCATTTGTGGAGCTAAACCCAGGCTTGGGGGAAAGGTAGACAAATTCATGTATTAGAGCCATAGAAAAAAATGCAATATGTCAATATTTATGAGATACAGTTGCAAGATACTGCGTAAGATAGTTGAACAAGCTATATTGCATGCCTTTACAAAAACGTAAATGTTTAATCCCATTGTCAAATATATCAAAGAATAACAAGGTATGATAGGGAGGAGAAGGGGAATTGTTGGAACTGAGACAAAGCAAAGTCCATTCCAAGCATTCATAAGTATGTCACTGTATATACTATAGTCATGTATATAAAAAATGTTCTTCATAGGTATAAGAATTATGACACCGTGCTTGGGTATTTTAGGAAAAATATAGGACCCAGAAGAAAAGCAAGGGATCGGGGGATGGGAGGAGGAAGGAAGAGGGGTGCAGTGGGGGGGTGATATTGACCAAATTGTATTGCTGTAGTGTGTGCATCTATGAATATGTTACAATAAATCCCATCATTATGTACAACTATAATATACTAATAAAAATATTAAAAAATGACTCTCAGGACCATCTGTTGGGGGAAAAGTGAGAACCATTGTTCCATTGGCCTTCATTCTCCATCAGACAAAAATTAGGCCCATGGGATGTTATCTCCCTCACATTTCCAGGGTGCATGTGTGGGCACCAGAGGTTCAAATGCAGAAGCCCTGCATTAGATGTTTCAGACAGCACTCACATGGAGCCACGAGAAGCCCACACAGAACTGGCCATGGCAGAGGTGACTGGAAGACAAGTCGGGAGGCCATGAAGATCTCAAGTGATGCCTGAGAACTGTCTGGTTCCACCTACACAGAAGTTCATGCCATTGTATCAGCTCGCACTCTATGATAGGGCTCTTCATTTTTGTGGTATCGGGATATCCTCATTGCTTGGGAAGGAATAAGCCTAATCTTTCAGAGTCCCTTTCATGGCAGAGGCAAGCCTCAATCTGTGAGGAACTAGTGTAAAAGGGTTATTAAAATTATTTTCTGGGCTGGAGCAGTGGGTCAGCAGTTATGGTGCTTGCCTGGCATGTTTGAGGACGTGGGTTCAAACCCCAGTACCATATATACAACTAAGTGTCAGAGCAAAACCACCAGATGAAAAACTAAATAAAATTCTCTCTCACTCTCTCTTTCTCTCTCTCTCTCACTGTCCCTTTCTCTCTTATTTTTTCCCCCTGATGCTGCAAGGAGTGCCAAAGCTAAAATTCATCGTCTCCTTCCCCAACTACTTCTCCTAGTTTCCCTTACCCTCAATTGGTCCTTTGGATTGACCTAGAATTTCATCCCTGAGAGATATGAGCCCTTAATGGCCTTTCGGGCTATGCTTGCTGCAACTGCCCATTTACTATTGTATGTGAGTGTAGAAGTTCCAAGAGATACTCAGTCAATCCCCTAAATTCCAGATACAATTCTCCTCCACTTCTTAAAGCAGTCATGGTTGATTTTCCCTACCATGAAACACCCCTTTCTATACCTGCAGTGAACCGGCATGAGGAACAGCAATGCCTGGTGGTAGTTAACTTCTTCCAACTCAGTGGAACTCTTTGTGGAGCAAAATGGTTCCCCTTCCTCTTCTGACCCTCTCAGGGAACTGGATCTCTCATAAAGCAGAACTTAAACTTATATGGTGAGGTAGAGAAGTGGGATGGGAAGTACACATTCCATGAGTGGGTTTCACTGGAAGTGATAGTAGTGCTACACCTTGGTTTGCAGATCCATTTATGCTAGGTATTTAGAACAGAGCACTGTTGTAAATCATTGATAAACCATAGTTTAGTGCATGTACCCCATGCTGGAGCACAGTGCCCCTGTCCCTTTGGGGGATGAGCTGGAGCCTTAGCTGTGTGTTTGACAAGCCATTCCACCATTTTATTAAACAGTTTCTCCTGGATGACTGGGTTCCAGTGTGTCCCATGATCATGTATCCCTGTTGCATATGCTTTGCAATTAAATTGGTCCCTTGTTCTGAAGCAGTGCTGTGCATGTTATCATTACAGGGTTGCTAAGCAAGAGGAGCTTGCTTTTTTCCATTGAGAAAGGGATGGATCTACTTCTGCCATTGTGGAAGGCTCATGGGAATTTGTAAACATGGTCAAGAGTCTTGGGATTTCTCACCCAAATATTCTTATCCCAGTTCCCAGGTTCCCACTCACTTTCTGTCAACACCAGGACTTTGATGAAGTCTATAGAGGCTGTGCCTCATTCTTCTTTGAAATGTCACCAGCCTTATAATTAGATCTTGAGTCTGATTTTCAGTCAGTTGTTCCCAAAGCTGTAGAAGAATAAGGATCTCCTTCAAAGCTTCCATAAAGAGACTTTAGCTTTCACAGTGTCTTAAGTTGACAGGTGGCTATTCTAACTTCATCTTGTTCTCTCTTTTTCCCCCCCAATACTTCCAATGAAGTTAAGAGAAGGCAGTCCATTTCCATAAACCTTATAATTATCACTGAACTCTTACAGTTCCATACCACAGCCGCTAGATAACCCATTACCTCATCTTCACCTGTACCACATTCCAATCAGGTAAGTAATCATGATGCCACCACCATGCTTCTCCCCACTCCTTTATCACCAGTAATGGGGCCCTTGTTGCCATCTGACTGGCAAGCAGTCTGGTTCCAAAATGCCGACCTGAGGTTCTATTTTCTGGGGCCACTCCTGGTACCAACACACCTTAGTGTGGATTCCTCGTGTGATTAGTTTATTGGTAAGCATGAGTCCAAGGACCAGGAGTGAAGGACAGGGGTTGTAAATCAGGGAAAGAAGGAGACCCATTCCAAGAATGTATTAGCCACATTTGGTTGCTTGATCTTGCAAGGCGGTTTGAAAGCCATATGAAAGTATTTCCCATCAGCTACAAGGACCCAGTGTGGTGAGGTCTCCTAGTGTGAGCTATGGTTTGGATTTGTGCTGTTTACACTACTCCAGACAGCAAGAACTTGTTAATTCTGCATTAGTCTTCAGTGACTAATAATGTGTGCTTTTGGCCTTGGGCACTGGTCCTTATCCTCAAATGGCTCACACGCTGGCAAAGTTTAGTAAACAAAAACGATGAGAGTGAACCTTGTCACGGTGGAGGTAAACCCAGGTCATTACCGAAGCGAAGGTGCAAAGGAAGTCCCAGGAGGTAAAGGCGGCCTGCCTTTGGAGAAGGAAAAGGTCCTCCAAGTCTGAGGGCTTTGTAGGCGGCAACCAGGCAGAGAGAGGAGGCAGGGCATAGTTTCTCTTCAGGGCTACTCGGTGCAGCCCCACTCGCCGTCTTCTGCTGGGCCCCGCCTTTGGCGGTCTAGTGCCCGGGGACACATCGAGCAGTGAGGCCCATCCCTCCCGGTCCCCTAGGGACACAGGCGGGAGAGAGGGCACAAACCCCCACTTTCCGG
Organism: Aplodontia rufa; assembly: GCA_004027875.1. Lineage (NCBI taxonomy): Eukaryota > Metazoa > Chordata > Mammalia > Rodentia > Aplodontiidae > Aplodontia > Aplodontia rufa. Next base: position 44,430 of record PVKS010004555.1, read on the forward strand.
GGTTGCTCACACGAATATGGTCATCCTGCCCCCATCTCTCGTTCACGAACTCAGATGTACTTGACTCCTCACTCCCTCGCTGATTACATTTTTATGGCTAAAGAACCGGGGGAATGGTGACGCGGGTGACCTATTTTTTTTTCCTCAATCATCTTTTATTGCCCTATTTTGTATTTACATAAGGAAAGAGGTATAAACGCACAGCAGGAAAGCTCTGAACTCTTGAGAATTTTCTCGGCCCCTGGAGCGAGGTGAGCGCAGGTGGACCCTCACACCCCGTCCCTTCGACGGCTGCAGCACTCTTTAAGGCTCACCCTCGGGAGCGGCAGGGGAGAGACCCGGCTCGGCGCAGCTGCCGGCTGAGGGCGTCTGGGTGCTGCTGTCTCTTTAAGAAGGCGGGGCTCTGCCCGGAGGAGGTGCAGAAGTCCCTCCCCCCGGATCTCCGGCTTCCGGCAACTGAGCTGGACCGAAACGCGCGCGGCGCACAGGCCCGAGTTTCCCGCAGCGGCTGGGCGCAGAGCCCCGCGAGGTGAGGCGGTCCTGTCCGCGAGGCCAGTTGGAGGCTGTGGCGTCCCGGCATCTCCTGCCCGCCCTGGGCCGCTGCAGCGCTGCTCCTGTCCCTAAAACCTGCCACTGCTTCGCGGCGTGCCTGGCGGCGGGGACCTACTCCAGCGCCTACTAATTGCTGGTTCTGCGCAAAGCGCCTGATACGCACTAATTTAATGCCCCCTGCACTGTGTGAGTAGGCATCGTTATGAACCCATTTTACAGATGAGGAAGCTGAGGCCCCGAGGAGCGCACACACAGCAGAGAAGCTACAGAATCGGGAATCAAACCCAGGTCTGTCTGACCCGGAGCCTGTGCCCTAAACCACTGGCTAGGCTGAACTGCTTTTGTTCCCCATCATCCCTCTGAATCTCAGCCTCTTCCTCATCCTTCCATCTCCAGGCAGCATCTGGTTTCTAAACATTCACCCAGTAAGTGAGATTGGATGGAACTTTTGGACGCCCCAGGGTTAGTTTGGATAAGTTTTTATAATACCTATGCTTAGTGGTTATCTTTATATGAATCTATCAAATTCCACTGATAAAGGAGGCTAGGGAAAATAATACCATTTCTAATACCGAAAGATGTTTTGTTTACGGATGTTTTATTTTGTTAATCTATTAAGTGTATTTCTTTTTTTTCTTTTAGATCCCTTGTACATTTTCTTCCACATAGTTGGGAGAAGACCCACTGGCTGAATGGCAGCTGTGGATGACTTGCAGTTTGAAGGTACAGCTGTTGGGAACCTGCCTTTATCTTTATGATCACCATTTCCGTAGTCACAGCAATGAATTTTCATTGCTATACTGGGTTGTACATTAAAAAGTATTATTTCAAACATCTTGGAAGAGAGTTGGCCACACCCAGGTTTTTCCTGTTTGTCCACACTAGGTGTTCATTTTTGCCAAATGACCCTTCAGATTGGCAACAGGTATCATAAATTTGGTTCAGAGGTTCCCTAGTGTTTTATAAACACTTACAGCACTCACCATATGTCAGACACTGTTCTAAGTAACTGTCTAAATAACAGTGTCTAAGTAACAGTGTTCCAAATAACAACTTGCTTAATCTTTATATCAAATTTATGAAATAGTTATATTATTCTTCCTGTTTTTCCAGTTAGGAAAATGAGACACAGAAAAATCAAGTAATTTAAAGGTCGTATGGTAAATTTAAAACTAGGATTTGAATCCAGGCAGTCTGGCATCACAGACTCTACTCTCTGAGGATGAGAGAGAGGAAAGGGTATTTAATAGATGGTGTGTGCATGTGCACGCGCGCGGGTGTGTGTGTGTGTGCGTGCGCGCGTGTGTATGCAATGGAGTTTTGTTCAGCCATAAAGAAAAATTAAATTATATCATTTGTAGGAAAGTGGATGGAACTTGACAATGTTATGTTAAGGGAAGTAGCCAAACTCAGAGTCATGGGTCATGTGTCTTCTCTTATATGAGGACACTAGAGAGGAAAAAGAAATTGGTGTTTGGGGGTCATGAAAATTGAAGGGAGATCAATAAAGTGCCTTGTGGAGGGAGGAAAGAAGGCAAAGGAGAATATTAGGGACTGATAGTGGCCAGATATATTGTTACATTGTATGCATGTTACAGAACAATAAATCCTGCCATTGTGTACAATTATAATATACCAACAAAATGTGGAAAAAAAGAGAAATCTACTTCTTTGATGAATACTGTCATCTCTATATTGCATCTAGCATCTGACCACTTCTTGGTACCTCCACCACTACTCCACCATGTTCAAGGTCTTCATCACCTTTTGTCTGAAGTAGAGCCCTTACCCACTTTCTGGTTTCTTGTTGCTTCTTTCCCCTCTACAGTTAGGTGAGCACCCGACCACTGAACTATACTTAGTCCCCAGAGTAGTCCTTTCAAAACTAAGTCAGATCACGTCATTTCTTTAAAACCTTCCAGTAATTCCAATCTTGCTAGGAGTGAAATCCAGAGCCCTTTCTGTGACTTGAGACCCCACATAGTCCAGCCTTTCACTGCCTCTGATTTTGTGTCCTGCTGCTCTGTCTTGTTCCTCTTACATACCTAGTAGAGTCATGGCTTACAGCTTTTGTGCTAACTTTTTATTTGAAACATTCTTCCTCCAGATAGCCACATGACTGGCTCCCTTGCTCTGGTCACATCTTGCTGCATTAGAGAGACCTCCCTCACCCTGCTATCTCAGAATACAACACAAGAGGATTCATGGCAGAGAATAGTGTGTGCAAAATCCCTGAGGAGGGAGGAACTTTATTTTTTTCCAGTGGATTGAAAGAAGGCCTATGTTCCAGACCACAGATGGGGGTGGCAGGTGCAGGAGAGAGGCTTGTGCAAGGTGAGGCTTGAGAGGAAGTAAGTGACAACTCAGATAGGGTTTTACTGTAAGGACTTTGGTCTTTAGACCAAAGCCATGGGAGTCATAGAAGGCTTCCCTGAGGATGAATGGTAGTATTAGAAAAATAAGAAAGTGGAGTTTAGGAGTCTTTGGGTAGAAGGCATTGTGTTAGGAAAGGAACAGAGGCAAAGGATGGCTCAGGATATGCCAGGATAGCAATGGTAGAAGTCAGGCAAACCCCCCATCTTGCCCAAAGAGTTGAGGTGCACAAGAATAAGGAGCATAGAGCAGAATGTGTGAAGTCATGATGTTAGAGGTACACATACCCTACACTGCAATCAAACTAGGTCATCTGCTGTCTCTCTAGCATGGGACGCACTTCCTGTCTGTCCTTGGGCCTGGCTTATCCCATTCCCTTTGCATGAGATGCTGCCCACCACTTCTCCAAGAAACCTTTTTGGATCCCATCAATTAGAAGAATTATCATCTTCCTTTGCATGTCTTTGGCCTTGTGCTAAAGAGTAGCACTCTGTTCCTCTTTCTGGCATGTCCTTCCCTCTGGTAAGCTGCTTTTTTTTAAATATGTGACTTAAGTATATCTTCCTTGGGCTGATTAGCAAAATTGTGACCATCTTTTTAAATGTCAGTGCCCTGTCCAGCAATGATTGGTGGCTATAACCTCATGTCATCCTCAGAGCCTCTCTATGAACTAGGTATTATTTATATTTTATAGGTGAAGAAACAGATTCAGAGGTATGGGGACCATGGAGTGGTAGAGCCTTAGCTTGAACAAAAGGTCATCTCCTTCTGGAGCCTCATTCTCTTTTAACAACCGAAATGTTGGTGACTGAGGCTGGAACAATTTTTGCAAACTAGCTCTCTTATTAATTTTAGTCACTTTGGTTTTCTACATGAAACTATTAATATGCTAAGGGGCAGTGAGAGTGAACTCAGTTATCCAAAGCCCTGTCCTACTGCCAGGGGCCGTGCCAGGACTATGGTGTCATAATGGCGCCTTCCTGGTATCCTCCTTAGGCCTTCAAAGATTCAGAGCTGCCCTAAATTTTATTTAAGTACAACCAAATAAAATATGTTAGGGACTGAGAATGCATCTCAGTGGAAGAACACTTGCCTGCCTAGTGTGTGAGAGACCCTGGGTTCCATCCCCAGTGGTGGGGAAAAAAAAGTGTGTTAGGATGCTTAGAGACCAGAAGTCGTGATCACTGTTGATGGACATAAATGGGTAAGGTTCTTTTTGAAAGCAGTTTAGCAACATGGCTCAAATGCCTTCAAAATGAGGACCTAGTTATTCTCAGACTGTAACCCAAAAGGCTTTCTCTACACAGGCATTCCTTGTGTATCTCAAAGACTATTATAATGTGAAAAAATGACAGTTATAATCAGTAGACAAAGTGGAATACAGTATTTATTATGGTGTTAACCCATCCTCTATCAGGACTCCATGCATTGTAGGCATAAGGTGAATTTGTTGAATGAAGGAATGATCATTACCAACTTGAATCTCACTAGGTAAAGAAGAGGAAATAGACCAAAACGTTAATAATGTTTGCCTTTATGTGATGATATGTCTGATTGATTTTTATTCTGTTATTTTCCAATACTTTCTTTTTTGTCCTCATATTTTCTGTAATGATTTTTTAACACTTACTGGAGAAAATTACTTGCATTAAAATTTTTTTGAACTTGAATCAAAGAAGAAAGGTTACACGGGGCAAAGCTCCCTGCTAAGGACTTTGCTTAGATAATATTTCTAACTCTCCCTAAATTCTTTAAAATAAATGTCATTTAGAATAAAATGATATTTGGAATAAACATTATTCTCTGAGGGATATAGAAGTTATTTTACTTAGGCTCAAGTAGATGATAGCAGCTGACCCAGTATTAAGATCCAGGCCTGACTCCAAATTCTGTTGACTTCATCATAATTTTCCCATGTCGGATTGATTTCTAGATGAGATTTTCTTCAAAGTTTGCTACTGTTTTCTCAGAAAGGGTCTGTAGCAAAGCTGAGGTTGTAACTACTTGTCTTTCAGTGAAACTCATAGCACTTTTAGTGTGAGTAAGGTCTCAGGCCTTTCTGCTCTGCTTGATTTCAGAATTTGGTGATGCAGCCACTTCTCTGGTACCAAACCCAGATGCCACTACAATAAGCATTGAAGATCCTGGTGAAACCCCCGAGCATCAACCAGGACCCCCACGAGGCTCAGGGAGAGAAGAAGATGATGAGTTACTGGGAAATGATGATTCTGACAAAACTGAGGTTTGGTCTTATCTTTGAATATTTTTCTTTTAGTGTTTTTAAAGCTTGTTCTTGCATTTATTCTCTATCTCTGTGTGCCAAATATAGTTCTGGGTATTAGCAATGCAAAGGTAAATGACATGTGGTCTCTGCTCTGATGGGGGAAACAGACAGGCTCACAGACCTTTATCATCCACGGGAAGCACTAGTGGTCGACAGAGCAGAGAGAGTGGATTAGGGAAGAATTCCCGGAGGCAGTGACACTTGCACTATCTGGAAAAGGAGGGGGAGATGACCAAGGGGAAGATTGTGGGCAAAGTGCACAGGAATCCGTCCTGGTGAGGTCACAGAGCTGTGAACGTGGTGCAGACAAGAATATCCTGTTTTTACCAACATTGGGAGCAAACTAGAGCTGAAGGCAGGAGATGAGACCACAGATAGGCCAGGATCCCACCCAAGAGTATGAATTGTATTCTGAAAACAATTGGAGTTACTGAAAGATTTTAAACCATATAACTAGGTATGTTTAATAATGTGTAAGATATGGTGGCCATGTGGAGTGTGAATTGGAGGAAGGCAGACTAGAGGCCAGAAGACCAGGTAGGAAGCAATTAAAGTGGTCTAGACTACAAGTGGACAAGGCTGGGTAGGATTGGGCTCAGCAGGACATGCTGGAAAGGTTTGGAGAGGGGGTTTAGGTAAAGGGAGATGTCTAGGTCTTCATGTGGTAGGATGGTAAATCAATCTAGTGGCTGTTTTTAATCACAAAGATATGTTTGCATCCATGCATTTGGCATGTTTTAGGAAAATAGTATTCTAATAGGTTACAAATCAAATCATGACTTTAATGCACCAGAAGGGTGCTCACTTTGTAGCATTGTGATCATAGGGTCGTGGTTCTTGGGTACCAGATGCTCTTTCTGAAACTCCATGGGATATCAAAATAAGTACTGAATTTTAAGCTAAATTGAATGCCATTAAATACTAAGTACAGTGATGAAAACTCAGACTTAAGAGCCTGAGTTTAAATCCTTATGCCACCAATAGTTATATGATCTTGGGAAGGATGCTTTAACTTCCTTAATCCTAGGTTTCCTCATCTGAAATCTGAGAAAATACTATGTTGGGCCTTGTCATTATCATCACAATAGCTAATATTTATTCAGTGTTTAATGGACGCTAGTTCCCATGTAAAGTTCCTTACTTAGATCATCTAATTTAGTCTTCTCAATGACCCTGTGAACCAGGGGCTATTTTTATCCTCATTTTACACATGAGAAACTTGAAGTATAAAGTTTAAGTAAATTGCCCAGACACGCAACTAGCAGGGAGCAGTGGATCTTCAAACTAAGGCAGTCTGAGTCCAGAGACTGTCTCGTTGCTATACTGCACCAGAAGTGATGTGCTTGAAGTGACTGACTCTCTCACATGTAGGAGCAGCTATTAGTACAGCCGAGTATGTTAGGATTCCCTAGAGAAACAGACCAATAGAATCTGCATATAGAGAGACTATTTTAAGGAATTGGCTTATGTAATTGTGGAGGCTTGGTAAATCCAAAATCAAATGAGGCTGGAGGTGTGGGAAGGAGTTGTGTTCAAAGGACAGCTGCAAGAAAATTCCCTTTTTCCGAAGCAGGGATTAGGATGGTGAATGGGTTGGGCTGGCCTTTTGTTCTAATGAGGCCTTCTAAAGTCAGCCGATTTAAGGGCTGGAGCAGTGGCTCAGTGCTAGAACGCTTGCCTGGCATGCATGAAGACCAGGGTTCGATCCTCAGCACCACATACACATACACTCTAAGTAATAGAAACTAAAAAACCAGATGAAAAAAATTTAAAAAATTGATTATATCTTTAAAAAAATGAAAGTCAATCAATTTATATGTAAATCTCATTCAACAACACCCTTGTGGAAACATCCAGAAGAATGTTTAACCAATATTTGAGCATCATGGCCTGGACAAGCTAACACATAAAGTTAGTATCACATTGAGTAACAGTAGGCATCATGTGTAAGAAGACATGTGTAAGGGGATAAAGAAGTCTTAAAATTGGAAAAAAAATATTTATCCATTATCTTAATTTTGTCTGTGAATTTGGAGAAAGTCCCCGATATTTTTGTGACAGTGACAGTTCCTTGCGTAGCTTATGGAAAATGGGTCTCCCTTGTCCTACAAAGCTGCTCCGGTCTACCTACACCTTCTGCTGTGTGAATCCTCTTTAGATATCAGAGAATGACAGTAGTGACTCCTAGCATCCTGACTGTGTCTGCCCTTGGAGAGCTGTGCTGTGGGGACAGGGGTGGCCCTCCTCATGGGCCTCCTCTGAACTGGAATTTCGGTTTTGGTTTTTGTCAGAGAGGTAATATTTTTTGTATTTCAGAGTGAATCAGTGTGTGTCCGATTTTTGAGAATTCAGGTGGTAATAGTAGTAAGGGTCTTGAATGGGTGAGGGAGAAGACATTCACACTGACTGCTCTGTGTGTGTGTGTTATTGTACATAAAACATTCTCCATATATCAGGTCTAATCCTCCCTAACCTGTGAGGTAGATCTTATTAGCTGTACTTTTAGATAAGGGAACCAAGCTGAGAAAAGTCTAGTGCTTTACCAAAGCTCTCCCAGTGGAGGGGCCAGATTTGAAAACTTTTGGTGAGATTTCAAAATTGGTGCTTGTTTCTGTGTTGGGCTGGGAGTGGGGCCTTGGCTGTCCTAGGAGTTGGTTGTTGACTGCTGAAGAGCCTGGTGTTTCCTGCACATTGGATCAGCGCCCTCTCTCTGCACAGCTGGAATTAGAAGATTGCTCTGTCTTCATTATGCTTCACTTTACCTCTGACAGTTACTTGCTGGACAGAAGAAAAGCTCTCCCTTCTGGACATTTGAATACTATCAGACATTCTTTGATGTGGACACTTACCAGGTTTGTAAACAATTTATCCTTTCTTTTATGTAATGGAGATTTGTTTCTTTTGTGATTAAACAGTCAAATCATGCAAAATCCATAGAAGTGGTCTTAGAAAAATAAAGGGTTGCTAGCATGTGATAATACTATCATAAAAGCCCAGATAACTGAGTTTCACTTTTGCAGTTGAATTTATTAAAATTCTTAAAAAGAAAAAGAAAAAAAAAAAACAATTCAGTAGAATTACTGCTATGTTGTTTTCCAGGTCTTTGACAGAATAAAAGGGTCTCTTTTGCCAATACCCGGAAAAAACTTTGTGAGGTTATATATCCGCAGCAATCCTGATCTCTATGGTATGTGTAGTGCCATTTTGATTCTTTACCACATTCCAGTTAAACTTGGGTAAATGTGTGGGTCATCTAGAGAGTTGGAGACTTGCACTCTTTGTGGGGTGTACAACATTTATTCAACTCCTCTGAGATTCAGTAACAACCCCTGCAAAGAATTTAGGGGAAAGTGCAATTATGTCTTATATTAATACTAGGATTATGTCCTTTCAAAAGTGCTTGGGGGCTGGAGTGGTGGCTTGGTGGTTACGGCGCTTGCCTGGCATGCATGAGTACACAGGTTCAAACCCCAGCACCCATGTACACAACTAAGTGTCAGAGCAACAAATGCCATGTGAAAAACTCAATAAAAATTGATTCTCTCACTCTCCTCTCTAAAAAAAAAAAAAAAAAAAAAAAGTATGTCCTTCAGGGGGGCTGGAGCGGTGACTTAGTGGTTCCAGTGCTTGCCTGGCATGCACACGGACGCGGGTTCAAACCCCAGCACCACGTACACAACAAGTGCCTGAACAACGAAAGCCACATGAAAAACTGCATAAAAATTTGATTCTTTCTCTCTCACACACTATCCCCCCGCCCTCTTTTTAAAGTATGTCCTTCAAATGATATTATAGGCTTGAGACAAATGAAGTCACATTGTCTAAGAGGAGCCTGTTGATTTTACCACATGGAGGTTTTTGATAGCAGTGGGGCTGCTTTCACACTTTCAGTGCCAGTGACCAAATCCCAAGAGGAGCCAGCCCATCTGAAATCAGAGATAAAACTCAGCACATAAATGAAAAGCATGAAGAATACCTTCTCCTTTTCAGCATACTAACATCTCCACATGTAATCAGTGAAATAAACACTAAAACATTTATGTCCATTTTTTAGCAAATATATACTGGTTGGCTTGTCTTCTGTCATTCATTTAACTAATTCAGCAAACACTGAGTACATATTATTTTGGGTGCTGGAGATACAGCAGTGAATAAAACACAAAAATCCTGCCATAAGCAGTTTATCATTTATTGAGTTTAACAATAAACAAAATAAGTTTAAAAATATATATGGATAGTTTGCAAGTTACAAATGAGACGGTGAAAATTTAACAGCAGAGAGGGCATGAAATCTTTGTATAGGTGGATGGGCTATAAATTTTTAAAATTTAAAAGGTGACTTGAGTAAAGACTTAAAGGAAGGAAAAAAAAAGACTTAAAGGAACTGGAAGTGATTTATGTAGATACCTAAGGGAAGAACATTTGAGGTAGCAAGATCAGCCAGTGCAAAGGCCCTGAGGCAGGAGCTTGCCTCGTATGTTCAAAGAACAGCAACAGGACTAGTGTGACTAGACCAGAGCAGACAAGGCGCCATGGAGGAGATGAGGTCAGAGGGGCAATGTGGAGAGGGAGAGCATGAAGGGTCTCATAAGTCACAGTGAACTTTAGCTTATACTTGAGGGAGAAGCCACTGGAGGATTAAGAAGAGCAGTGATCTGTTCCAAGTCAAACTGATACTGAGCGATGTCAAGGATGCGAAGCCACGAGAACTTTTGTATAATGCTGGTGGATATCTAACTGGTACATAAATTGGAACAATTTGAAGGTGCTCAGATCCTACTATTCAGCAGTTCTCAAATTTATTTTTAGAAAAACTCACATACCTACATATAAGATACCATATAGAGGGGCTGGAGTGGTGGCTCGGTGGTTACAGTGCTTGCACGGCATGCACAAGTACACAAGTTCAAACCCCAGCACTCGTACACAACTAAGTGTCAGAGCAATGAAAGCCATGTGAAAAACTCAGTAAAAATTCTCTCTGTCTTTCTCTCTCTCACTGTCCTTCTCTTTAAAAGAAAAGAAAAGAAAAGAAAAAGATAACAACATATAGAAGGTATCACTCACTACAACAGTATGAATGTACCAAATATTTTCTAACAACCTAAGTATTTATCAGCAAGAGAATGGATAAATGATTGTGATATATTCTGGTATGGAAATTTTGTAGTTTTTAGACTGAGATATATAAGGATCCACATGGATAAATCAGAACAATGGTAAATGAAGAGAAAGCATGCTGTAGAAGAATTTGAATGGTATGACACTATTTAAAAGATTTTTAAAAGTGATATGACAGGTACCTTGGTATTCACTTTATCATTCTTTATGGTTTTATCTATGTTAGAAACATTCATATTTTAAAAATGTGTAACATGAAATATTTTTAAAAAGGGAGAGAGAGAGAGTCAATTTGATTTTGTTTTTCATCTGGTTTTGTTCCTGCAACACTTTGATGTGTGCATGATGCTGGGGTTTGAACCTGGGTCCTTGCGCATGCCAGGCAAGCACCATAACCACTGAGCAACTGCTCCAACCCCTGTAGTGTGAAATTTTAATTATAAATGTAATCTAACTTAAGGCTCCCTCCCAAACCTACCCTATAATAAGAGTAGGAAATTGACAGGAAAGGGGAAGAGGGAAGGTTGTGTGAAGCAGTGGGGCAGGCTGTGGGTTGAGTGGATGTTGTATGACACTTGAGTCCCAGCTTCCCATAGTGCTACCTGAAGAGATTACAGAGCATGATCATGGTGGTCCTTTTATATAAGTCTAAGGAATTTGGGTTTTGTCCTTAAGCAGAGGGGGTTCATTGAAGGATTACAAACAGACGAGAGAGATGTTAGTAGCTAAGGGAATAAGAATAATAAGGTCTAGCTAGGACAGTTTTCTTGCTTCTGCCCAAAGATGTTATTAAGCTTGAACCAGACAGGCAGAATGAGTGAACAGATGTTGATTACCTTTCAGGCCTCTTTAAAACACCTTCCCTCAGTTACTGCTGTGCCAGAGTACTAGACAGCTTAGGGCAGCATTCCAAAGAATGTAAGACAAGTCTTTAAATCAGTACAGGTAGCCCTCCATATCCTTGGGTTTCACATCTACAGGTTCAATCAACATGTGTAGGCATTTTTTTCATATATGGATTATAGATAATAATTATATAGCATTTACATTGCATTAGTAGTATAAGTAATCTAGAGGTGACTTAAAGTGTACAGGAGGTTGTGCATAGGTTATACACAAACATTTCTTCATCATTTTATATAAAGAACTTGAACACCCTTGGATTTTGGAACCCTCAGAGGTCCTAGAAGCAGTCCACCACGGATACTAAGGGATGTCCCACCATACCAGGCTTCCTATTGCTCTTGTTTTAGTCTCCTTTGTTTCAGTGTGACCAAAGATCTGATAAGATCAACTTTGAGGAGGAAAAATTAATGTGGCTCATGGTTTCAGAGGTTCAGTCCATGGTTGGTCAACTCTATAGCTCTGGGCCCAAGGTGAAGTAGGTCATGGTGGAAGGGTGTAGTAGAGGAAAGCAGCTCAGGACATGGCAACCAGGAAACAGAAGGAGGAAGCTCTGCTCAACCGGGACAAAATATAAGCCCCAAAGGCACACCCCTAATAATCTACTTCCTGCTGCTGCACCCTACCTGCCTAGTCACCATCAGTGGAGGATTAGATCACACTTCTCATGACCAAATCATCTCACCTCTGAATTTTCTTGCATTGTCTCACACGTGAGCTTTTGAGGGGACAGCATCGTAGCTAAACCATAACATCCCTCAAGCTAAATTTCTAAGTCACTAACAGGGCTTCTAAGAGTCTTCATGATCTGTCCTGCCCATCTATAATCTTTGGCTACTCTTGACCTCAACAGTTCACTGTTTTCTCTGCTCATGCTATTTCCTCTTCCTGGATTCTTCTTTCCCTCTTCACGTGAAAATTCCTACTCTTCTTTCATCCTTGCTTAGATACCACTTTTTCTAGGTTTGGTGCCTCCCTCAGTGCCCCAGGGGCAGCCTGGACTTCCCTCTCCCCAAACTCTTGGGTTAGATATTTTATTGTCTGTCTTCCCAGGGTACCTGAGTATATTCAAGGAAATGACTGTATCATTGTGTCCCTAGCACCTACCCTAGGGGCCTAGAGGGTAATGGGTACTTAGTAAATAATGGCTGTTAGGATCTGATATTTTTTACTTTCTAGTTATGTGGTACTGTAAATTAATATTTTGGCCAGTTGTGTTAATGTGCTTGGATGATCTTAGCCCATCCATAGTACATGCAAGGTCAGTTTTGTAAATTTATTCAATGAAGCTTTTTGTTTGCAATTTTTTGTGGTTTTGTTTTGTTTTTGCCTCTTATGTGGTAGATAGAGTAGCAGTGAGATTTATCTTTTGGCTAGAGCAGAGAGCTTGCAGTCTAGTAACAGGCCGTTTGTGGAAAGCTATGCTAGTGACTCTTTGGCACCTCCCACTCCCTGTGCTCCCTTTCCCACCTTTGGGTGCCAGTGCTGACCCTGACAGATACTAATCCATTTATGCTAGTTAGCTCCCCCAATATAGCAATTTTCTTAATTTTGTGATATGTCAAAGTGCCTGCAATTATCCCAAAAGATGTAGCAAAGTATTAGTGAAACTGAGCTCAATTTCAAAATTATATTTGTTCTACTAGTGTGTTTTCTAGGTAGGGAGAGACAAAGATGGTGTTCATGAAATCAAGCAAATGGTGAAAGGGGTGTGCAGAGCACTGTGTCCTCACCCACTGTGTGGAATGAGTTATAACCGTTAAAAAGGATAAGCTGATTTTTATGACCCACTGTGAATTTTTAGAATTTCTAGGCTTTATTAAGTTAAAAATAGAAAATTGCATAATACGATGTTTATGTATGTCATCTATATAAAACCACACACAGACACATACATTTGCATATAAGCATAGAATATTTCTGATAGAATTCACCAGAAACTAATTGCAGTGGTAAGCTCTTGAAATGCAAAGCGAGGGCACTGAGAGGGAGGGAAACGTGCTTTTATCTGTATTCCTTTTTGTATCTTTTCAACATGGAACTGTGTTAATATAGTACTTTTTCATTAAAAGTACTTAAAAGTACATTAAAATCCTTAAGCATGTGTACACACATGCTCTCAAACACAAGCGTGATGAACTGGTAGATTAAATTAACTTTGGTCTTAAGTGTTCTGCTTGCCTGGCTTTTCATTTATGCTACAGTATGACCTGTCTGATTCAGCTTCTTTTTCTCTGGGATTACCATCTGACAGTCAAGGGAAGTAATCACTGCTTCTTATATTCTGATGGAAGGCTTAACAAAATAACTATAAATTTTTTTGATGATCCTCCAACAAAAGAAACTGTACACAAATCAATGTCTTTATTCACCTAATTGTGGAAGGTGTTTTGGCCTTTAGATCTAATCCCTCTAGTCTTTAAGGCAGTTAATTACTGAGTTAATGTTTTGACCTTTTTTTTTTTAAATCCCCATTAAGTGTTGATTGCATCTAAAATTCATTTTCCTTTGCTTGTGTGAATAGGGAGAGGAAGATAAGAAATTATTCTGTAAGAGTCTAAAGGCTAGTGCTTATTTTCCTGTTTCTGAATTTTGTGGTTGCTTTTGCAGGCCCCTTTTGGATATGTGCCACATTGGTCTTTGCTATAGCAATTAGTGGGAATCTTTCCAACTTCTTAATCCATCTGGGAGAGAAGACATACCATTATGTGCCCGAATTCCGAAAAGGTTGGTAAATAGTTTGACTCATTTAGAAAACTGTCAGTTTCTAACTGTGAGTCCTTTTACATGCTTAGCATGTAGGCCCCATCTCTAGATACCATGGCCCCCACATTCTCTATTTTAGGGCTTAAGCCTCCTGTCTCAGAGTGTACCACTCATCTATATAAATTCACATTCTCTCTTTTTTTAACTATAGTAAAATATACATTTAATATATATATATATAAAACATATAAAATGGTAGGTTCTATGTTATACTAAACATAAGCATGTATTTGTTTTATATATTTATGTAAATACACCTAAATGTATATGTAACATGTATAAAATGGTAAGCTTGTATATAACATGAAACACATAACATAAAGTTTGCCATTTTAAACATATGTAATTCAGTATATAAATGCATTCACAGTGTTATAAATCAACATAATTTTTAGGAAAGCTGTACTGTAATTGAAATTTATTCTAAAAACAAATGTACAAAAGAACTAAAAGAAGGCACAAAGCTCTGTGTTATAGCATCAGTTTATCATCCCAGGACTGGGAGCAATGGAGGCATCCTCATTTAGGTTGTGATGGCTCAGCTGGCTGAGGAAGTACCTAGAGCAACTGGGAAGCTGATTTCTTATGCAGAACTGGGGCCTCTTCTGTTAGCAGCTTTGTTACAGAGAAGACTGCAAATGGTGAAGAACTGGCAGGGAAAATGCAGAAGTGAATGTGACCTAGTGCTGGGCTTGTAAATGACTTTCTTTTTTTTAAACTTACTTTCTTGTATCAGTACTGGGCAGTTAAGAGAAAATGAAAACAGCTTTCAGGCACTTGCAGGTGATGCCCAGATGAGGCAGTCTGGTTTTGTAGGAGACTGATCTGTACCTCTTTCTCAAGTCTTGGCCTCCCTGCCCACTGTCCTGCTGAGAGGCTGCGGGTAGCCTGGGAAGAGCTCCCAGCAGACCGCTGCAGCTTCCAGTTCTGCCACTCACTGGCTTCCACCTCTTGGGGCAAATTAATCATCTTTCTTGGCCTCAGATTCATTTTTAAAATGGAAATGATAATACATTACAGGGCTTGTAAGAGTAAAGAGTTGATACATGTAAATAGATTAGAATAGCAATTTGTACAAAATGAATTCAGTAAATACTGTTGCTAAGTAGATGTACACATGTATGTGAGAGAATATTCATATAACCTTCGTTTTTTCCCTCCCTTTAATTCTGAGTGTGTGTATGTGCACATGTGCATGCACATAAGAGAAAGAGTGTGTAAGCATGTAGCTTTCCTTCTCCATCATGGAGTCAAACCTGGGTTTAGTTCCCACTCTGTTTATCAAATATCTTTGGTTTAATGAATGGTATCTATGAGATACAGACCCTGCCTTCAAGTAGCTCAGTAGTTAAGTAAAGTAAGATAGGTGAATGAATATTGCTGTTAAGTAGTATGTGTTAACCTCTGTATTGGAGTTTTTTGTTTGTTTGTTTTTTTAAATAGAGAGGGACACAGAGAAAGACAGAATCAGTTTTATTTTAGTTTTTCACATGGCTTTTGTTGCTTTGCCACTTTGTTGTATACATGGTGCTGGGATTTGAACACATGTCCTTGAGCCACCACTACGGCCCTGTATGGGTTTTTTGACAGAAGAATGACCCACCCTGCCTGGGGATTGGGAAGCAGGGAAGGAGGGAGGGTCTTCATGTTTTTATCCTCTTTGGCTGCACATCCCAGTTTCAAGGAGTGATGTAATGTGTGTACTACGAATGTAGTGGCCCAATCAATAAACATTTTCCCATTTTATGTAAAGAATATGAATCATGGGGCTGGAGCGGTAGCTCAGCAGTTATGGTGCTTGCCTGGCATGCTCAAGGACTAGGGTTCGAACCCAGCACCACATACACAGCTAAGTGTCAGAGCAACAAAAACCAGATGAAAAACTAAATAAAATTGATTCTCTCTTTCTCTTTCTCCCTCACTGTCCCTCTCTCTCTTAAAGAAAAAATGACTCATATCTGGAGTTATATCCTGCTTCTCCTAACTTGTTAATCATGTGACCTGATCAAACCACTTAGCTTCTCTGATCCTGTTTCTTCTTCTCTAAAATGAAAATATAGATGATATGAAATAATATGTCTACATACTAGTGATAATATAAATAGCTCATTTTGTGTGTGTTACTAGGGCTTGAACACAGGGCTTCATGCATGCTAGGCAAGCACTCTACCACTGAGTTACAGCCCCAACCCCTTTTTTAAAAAAAATTTGAGATGAGGTCTTGCTAAGTTTCCCAGGCTCTCCTTGAGTTTGAGATCTTCCTGCCTCAGCCCTGAGTAGTTGGGATTATAGACTTGTGCCACCATGCCTGGCAAAAGTGAATTATTATTATTTTTGGTGGTATTGGAGATTGAACCCAGGTTGCTGTACCACTGAAGTACATCCTGAGGCCTTTATTTATTTTGAGACAGTGTCTCACTAATTTGCCAAGGATGACCTCGAACATGTGATCCTCCTACCTCAGGTTCCCATGTTGCTGGGATTACAGTTGTGTACCACTGCACCTGGAAAAAGTGAGTTCTTGATTGAGCATTTATTGTTTATTAATCACTGTTCTACTTAAAATAGTTCTTAACCTGTCTTTACTTATTTAAATCCCCTAATAATCTTATAAGGTAATTTTTATTCCCATTTTGTGGATAGTGAAACTGAGACAGGAAGATTAAGTAACTTACCACCCAGAGTTACTTTGCTGGAATTAGAATGCATGGCATCTGCACTGGAGCAGTGGCTTAGTGGTTACAGCACTTGCTTGGCATGTGCAAGGATGTGGGTTCAAACCTCAGCACCACATACACAGCAAAGTGTTGGTTGGAGCAGTGAAGGGCACATGAAAAACTAAATAAAATTGCTTCTCTCTTTCTCTCTTACTGTCCCTCTCTCTCTTTGTGGGGGGAGGGGAGAACTTGTGGCATCTGCATTCATCTGTGTCCTTGACTATTGTACTATATTGCCTATCAGTAAAGCAGTAAATGTAATATCTGACACTCAGTAGGCATTAATAAGAGGTAGCTTATAGCCAGAGTAGAATTTTCTTCCTCTTTCCTTGGTTATCCAAGAAAAAGGCATGTGTCAACAAAATTACATTTGGCTTAATTAGGAAGTTCCAATGTGGAAAAAATTGTGCCTGAGGGACTCATACCAATTTGGACAGTCGTCTTCTTTCTTTTCTGGTGCTTGGGATTGAACCGAGGTCCTGACACATGCTAGTCAAGTACCCCTACACTGAGCTACATCTTCACCAGAGTCTGGCTGCACTTTCTAGAGAGGCCTTTGTTCTTGCCAGGATGTATTAAGTGAATTACGTGCTGAATTTCACTTAGAAAGGGCTGATGCTATGGCTTAGCCATGCTTTATGACCCTGTACTCTAAAAGAGGGAAGGCGAGTCCCCTGGGGCCTGCTGCTCTGAGAGGAAGAAGGGAGAGGTACAGCGATATACTGAATGCTGCTGTTCCAAGGAGCTGCTAACTAGCTCTTCTACCATCAGAGTGGTTATTTATGTAAAGAAGAAAGTAAAACTGGAGAATAGTTAAACAATTCATCAGTGAACTGAATGTCTGTATTTCAGGATCAGAAGGATCTCTAAATAGCAGACAGAACAAGTTAACCTGCACCCAGAGCATTTTAATAAATTTCCCAAAGAAATCGGTGTCAGCTCTTGTTTTGCTGGGGAGGAGGATATGTTCTTCCAAGGGGATAGTTGCTTTTATTTGATTGAAATGCTCAGTATATTTAACACTTGCATTGTGGCCCTCTGAAGTATTTCAGTTGTTTGTGCAGTTGTTTAATAATATTAGTTGTTAGTTATTAAATGAACTGTAAAAGCCATAGAGAGGACTACTAGTCATCACTGCAAATACAGATGCTGAAGATTCAGTAGTTCAACAGGCATTTGTCAAGTGCCTACTATGTGTTAGGTACTGTGCCAGGCCTAGGAAATACAGACTAGCAGGATGCAATCCCACGGTCCATTGAAGTAAATTGACATGTTAGGAAAAAAGGACAGCAAAGTATTGGAAGTGCTCTGATAGTATGTTGAAACCATGATGGGGATGAAAACTCTGTCCTGTCATCCGCAGTGTCGATAGCAGCTACGATCATCTATGCCTATGCCTGGCTGGTTCCTCTCGCCCTCTGGGGTTTCCTCATGTGGAGAAACAGCAAAGTTATGAACATTGTTTCCTATTCGTTTCTGGAGATTGTGTGTGTCTATGGATATTCGCTCTTCATTTATATCCCCACAGCCGTAAGTACCACATTGTGGAGCAGACTCTGGGTGATGCTCTGTTCTTGGTTGAAAATCCAACCAAGAATTTGACCAGGCATTGCTATTTCCAGCCTAACACCCATATGCTCCTGACAGTCCCCTTTGAATTGAAAGTTCAGCATGAACAGGGTCTGAGGGGCTGAGTGCCAGATTGTGAGCCCTTGGTTATAAAAGTGTCCACCTCAGTCTGCATGCTGGTGGCATTTCTCCAGCCTATACTGAAAACCAGACTGGCATTGGCCCAGCTGCTGATTGGCTCAGGGGTATATAAACATGTGTGTCTGGAATGAACAAATAACGCTCTGAAATGCCTCTAAGAAACCTGGCCCCTTCCTCCTTTTCTTTTTCAGATACTGTGGATTATACCCCAGAAAGCCATTCGTTGGATTCTAATCATGATCGCCCTGGGCATCTCAGGGTCTGTCTTGGCAATGACATTTTGGCCAGCTGTTCGTGAGGATAACCGGCGCGTTGCATTGGCTACAATCATGACAATTGTGTTGCTTCATATGCTTCTTTCTGTGGGCTGCTTGGTATGTCTCATTCCTGTATTGTTTCGGCATGTATTATATGCAAATGCTAAATGACCTCAAACTGTTAGACACAACGGTTCTTTTAAAATAGATTTCATGAAATAAGCACCATTTTATACTCTCCTACAGGGAAGTAGTAAAGGTGTGAGAATTGGATTGTAATTTCTGCCTTTACCCAGTTTGTGCAACGTGGTTAGTTTGTAGTGTCTGCCCAGAGGAGCGGATGTCGGGGAGCAGGACGGGAACTCTGCCTTTGGATGCGTGATGGTTTCCGTGCATATCTAGGAAGACTTGAAATTTGAACTTTCATGAGTGGAAAACTTAATGGGACAGTGAATTTTTTTGTTTGTTTTGTTTTTTGTTTTTGCCTAAGAGAGAGGGAGCGGGGAAGAGAATCAGTTTCATTTGCTTCTCTGACACCTAGTTACCAGTGTTTGAACCTGGGTCCTCGCACATGCCAGGCAAGCACTGCAACTGCTGAGCTACTGCGCCAGCCCCAGTGGAGTTGTTTTTAAAGTGGACACATTTAAGGCAGATTTTGGGTGCCTGTGTCTAGATGTCTTTTTAGGAAGAGCCTTTGTTTTTGAATCAGACAGGCCCAGATAGAAAGCCAGCTGTCATTCAGTGGCTGTGTGATCTTGGACATGGTTCTGTATTTCTCTGAATCTTAAGTTCTTCATCTGTTACATGAGGATATTTCCTGCTTACAGGATTTTTTGAGGATCAAACAAAATAAAACATAGAAAGCATTTAACCTAGAACTTGTCTTATAAATGCCCATAAATTAGGTCTCTTTCCTTTGATTCCTTGAAATGCTGCAGTGACCCTTCTGGACACTCTGTCTGTTGAGGAAGAATGTCCTTTCCATCCTAACTCATTCACTCACTGTAATGCCTTACACTGGCATTTACCCATGTCTCTCCTGAATTTTTTCCCCATTGTATACCTGACTGAGAAATTGATGAAGAGGAGGAGGCAGAAGAAAAGGCATCGTCTTTTAAAGGCCTATAGGGACTAGTGAGGAGCAGGGTGGATTGAACAATGGAGTAGGGAAGTGTCAACATAGTAATTAAGAACCCGTTTCATGTGGTACCTGTGGCAAGATCGTAACCTCTTATAGCTCTAATTCCCTTCTGGCATTAAAGCAAGGATTTCCTGCCTATCTTGCTGCTCAAGAACTGTCTAGAAGTGAGCATAGCTAAGAAGTAGAAAGAACTCTGGACTGAGAGGTGCATTGCATTGTGAACTTACAGCAACTTAACTCTCAGAACCTTGGTTTCCTCTTCTGTCAAAGAGATTCATATATTCTTGGGCTTTTGTGAGATTCAGTGAGGGGCTGTGGAAGCCCTTCATGTGTTGTGAAGGGTCTTCAGAAGCAAAGGTGTTAGGAAAAGAGCCTGTGTCATCAGAAGCTGCTGGGCCAGTCTGCTGTATATTGCTCTTTAGTGCTCCAGTAGGAATGGCCCAAGGTCACAAAACTGGTACATGAAATAGAGCTGAAGTCTCCTGGTCTTCCATGGTACCCTTTTGTTGGTCCTCTCACCAACTTCCCATCTCTCTCCTGAACTTTTTACCTATTACATACCTGGTTGAGAAGTTGGTGTGCAGAGGAAGTAAGAGAAAGGGTATCTCATTGGCTCTGTGAGGGTCTCCAAAGCAGGGCAGAATAGTCTGTGGGGTGGGGAGACACTCACTGGGAGCAGGGCATCTTCTGGGAGGGGAAGGGAACCTGGTGAGTTATTTTGCTGCCCACCCTGCACCCGCACCCCGCACCCTGGACTTGCGTTTTGTTCATTGCACTCTCCTCTTTTCTCTTCTGGAGGAGGCAAGCTCTGGTGAGGAGACTCAGTTCTAGTCCTAGCTCCACCACCCGGCTTTGGTTCTTTCCCACTCTGCTCCCACCTCTTTACTTAGAAAAAGAAACTGATCATGAACACCATAGTAGCA
Source organism: Aplodontia rufa (assembly GCA_004027875.1). Classification (NCBI taxonomy): domain Eukaryota; kingdom Metazoa; phylum Chordata; class Mammalia; order Rodentia; family Aplodontiidae; genus Aplodontia; species Aplodontia rufa. Next base: position 65,177 of record PVKS010004555.1, read on the forward strand.
TCTTTACTGTTATAAGGATCAAGTAATATTTGCAACATGAAAAATGTGATAAGTTGTACAAATGGGAGGCATTATTATTATTATTGGAAGGGCAGGGATGAATTGGCAGGGGAGTAATTTAAGCTGAGGGGCACCAGCTGAACCAGACAGCTTGGCTTCCTCACTCTCCCCTGGGGAGCATGGATTGGTGTTTTTGCCTTATTGCAGTGAAGCATGTGACAGCCCCACACCTGCTGAGGCCCCTCTGTGATTGCACATGCAAATAATCTCTAGGTTTTTACTGGAACACACCTGGCAGGAATGGCTAAGGGAGCACCCAGAGGGTACATCCTTGGTTGGGATGTGTAGAGAAGTATTAAGCCTGTGTTTGTGTGGTTACCGCTGACAGGACAGAGAGAACCTGCATTTTGGCAGCTGCCCTGGATATCAGGAAAGCCTAGGCTGGAGGTGGACAGAACTGGACTGGAATCGTGGCTTAGACATAGCTGTGTGGCCCCGGGAAAATCTCTGTCTCTTTGAATCTCAGCTTTCTCACCCTTAAAATGGGGATAAAATTTCCTGTTACAGCTGTCTGAGCTGATTAATGATTATGTGCCTCTGCACAGTAGGCACTCCCAAATGGTAGTTGAGGTTGTTATTAAGTAAGCATTTGTGCAATTCACAAATCATAGAATGAAAATTTGCTCAAGAAATGGTGTTTAGGAGGCTGGAGCGGTGGCTCAGCGGTTACAGCGCTTGCCTGGCAAGCGCAGGGACGCGAGTTCAAACCCCGGCACCATGTACACGATGAAATGTTGGAGCAACAAGAAAGTCACATGAAAAACTAAATAAAATTGATCCTCTCTCTCTCTCTTAAAAAAAAAAAGAAAGAAAGAAAAGAAATGGTGTTTAGGGGCTGGAGTAGTGGCTCAGTGGTAGAGTGCTTGCCCAGCATGCATGAGGACCCAGGTTTGATCCCTAGTACCACATACACAGCTAAGTGGAGGAAAAGCAAAATCCAGATGAAAAACTAAAATAAACTTTTTCTTTAAAAAGAAATAGAAATGGTAGGGTTTTTTCGTTTGCTTTCTGTTTTTTAAATCCTTCACCTTTTACAGGTAAGAAAACTGAGGCCCATGGGGTGGAGGGCCTTGTCCAGGGTCACAGTGCAAGAAAGTAGCAGAGAAGTCTGAAACCTGGGCCTCTTGGCTCTTCCATTTGAAGAGGGTTTCCTCCTGTGGCCTGGAGGAGCACCAGCTGCCTGCACATGAGCCTTTTTAACTCAGTGCTCCTGCGAGAGGAAAGGAGGAGCCCTGAATGGTATCCACAGTATGGCATCTGTCCTTCTCTTAAATTTGGACTGTTCTTTCTCTGCTCCAGAAAACAGCTGCAGGAAGGGGCCCTGGGGGAGAAGGCTTTTAAAGTAGTGGGATTATTCTGGAAATGTGACAAACTACATAGGGTCTGCTGAAAAAGTGGAAAGCTGAAAAGGTCTGTTGGAGAGTTAAGGAATGGGAAGGTGCCCGGAAGCTCCAGCATGTTGTGTTGGTGCCCTCTTCTGGCTGATAGAGAGCACAGCTGGTGAAAAATGGTCCTTGAATTGTTGGCTTTTGAACTTTTCACTTTCCTAAGGCTCTAAACCACAGGGGAGTTATGAGTATTCAGTGGTCCTTTTTTAGTGGGGAGGGCACTGGGTATTGAACCTAGGGGTGCTTTACTGAGATTAATTAGATCCCCATCCCATTTTATTTTTTATTTTGAGAAAGGGTCTCGTTAAGTTGCCCAGGACAACCTTGAACTTGAGGGCCTCCTGCCTCAGCCTCCAAAGTTGCTCGGATTATAGGCATGTGCCACTGTGCCTGGCTCAGTGGTCCTTGATAGAGTAAGTGGTTCACCTTTCCTTTGAGCATCCAGTGTTCAAGGCTAATAAGACTGGTATTTTCCTGGGCTAATGTTAGGACTCTCAGACCTGGAAACAGGAAGAAAGATCCTCCTTGATGTCTTCCCTCTTCTACCTCCTTCTGATTTTATTTTATTTTTTGAGAGAGAAAGGAAAGAGAGAATAAACTTTAGTTTTTCATCTGGCCTTTGTTTCTCCAACACTCAGTTGTATACGTGGTCCTCACGCATGCAAGGCAAGCACCATAACTGGTGAGCCACTGCTCCAGGGCCCTCCTTCTGATTTTTGCAGGTAAATTATAGGTGTTGAGTGGAAGGACTTATCAAACCTTTCATTCCCCAGCTGAAGAACTGGGAGGGGAAGCATGCCTAGCACTTTCTTTTCAGCAGTCTGTCATAGTTCAGTCCATTAAGTACTGATAGTTTACATAGTATGCCAGGCTCTGTGTGAAGTGCTAGTGACACAGAGGTGGAGACAGCATCTTTGCACTGAAGGAGTATAGTATGCAACAACATGCACTTTGGAGTCAGAGGGACCTACTTTTGAGTCCTGGCTCTACCACCCATGTACCATGTGCACTTGATCAAACAACAGTGTCTCTGAGCCTAAGTATCTTCATCTGGCAAATAAAGAAAATTGTAATGATCTCACAAGGTTGTAAGGACGATTAAGTCATGTAACATAGTTGTAATTCGTTGTGATTACAAATAAGCCAGGGGGATTGTGGGGACTAAGGGCCCAGAAGTATTATTAGCATGGACACCACCTGGACACTGAGTCTTGACTCCGACTTCATGCCTCTTTTACTGCAGGCATACTTTTTTGATGCACCAGAGATGGACCATCTCCCAACAACTACAGCTACTCCAAACCAAACCGTCATAGCAGCCAAGTCCATCTAGCAAGGAAAGTAAGAGATTACATTTTCATCTTATGTGTGGTGTGGTAAAAAATGGGCAGGATCATCAATTCTGTTGCTGTTGGCATCAAGTGATAGGGAAAGCCAGAGGCTTTTATCTTTGCACACTATTTCATGTGATGTATGCATGTGCATGTCTGTGTATATGTCCTTCTTGTTGAAAACATCAGTTCTGAAATCCATGTGAATTTGGCCTCATAGAGTTGGGGAACATGAGCTCTTAGAATCTGCAGTAAGAGAATCCCCTGCCGTTTTCCTGGCAGTCTCCCTCCCCCACTCCCAGTACCCTTTCCAGCAGTGCAATATGGGTTTGTTCCTGAATTTTCTAGTATCTCTATACACTTCTCAGGATGGCTTCAGACCCTGAGTTGATGCCTCTTGAATTAATCCTGGAGTTCTCTCAAGGCTTCTAAATTTTTATGCCTCATTTGTTCCCAGGGCCTCTGAGGTGATTCTATCGTCAATGATTATCTCAGTGGGTCAGAATGCAGGGAAGAGACTTCATGGCTTGTTCCTTGCCTCCCTGTTCTACTTCCTCAGTGTCCAGGGTTTCTGTGTGTGCACGCGTGTGCGCACATGTGCATGCACACATGTGTGCATATGTACGTGTGGTGTTAAGGACCAGTCCTAGACTTTGTCACCCTACCCACATCCCCAGCCCCATGCTGAACTTTTTGTACTTGGAGTTCCAGTTGTCTGAAATTTTCTTCCCTCCCAATAGCCATCACTCACCTTGTGATCCCATTACACTTTGTACTCTACATACATCAGTCTCTTACAGTGCTTAACTAATTGTCTGTGTATTCATCTGGCTGTCTATTGATTTGTCCAGTCATTTAGTCTTTCATTTGTCCTCTGGGTATCAGCGTCTCCCCAGATACGAACAGTTCCATGAGAACAAGGTGCTTTAGTCAGCTTTTTCATTGCTGTGACTAAAAGACCCAACAAGAACAATTTTAGGAGGAACAGTTTATTTAGGGGCCCACTGTTTCAGAGGTCTTACTCCATTGGAAGCCATCTCCATTCCTTGGGGTTCGGGGTGAGGCAGAACATCATGGTGGAAGAGTGTGGCAGAGGGAAGAAGGTCAAGGCAGGGCTCCAGAAAGCAGAGAGAAACTCTATTCCAGATACAAAATATATACCCCAAAGGCACACCCCCAGTGACCCACATTCTCTAGCCACACCCTGCTGGCCTTCAGTTGCCAGTTAATCTCTATCAGAGAATTAACTGTGCTTTGTGCTTTTGGGAATACCTCACATTCAAACCATAACACAAGGGATAGGTTTTTTCACCTACCATGTAACCTGGTATACAGTGGGTGCTCAGTGGCATTGTGGCATGAATGAACGAAGCCACACTTTGCACATGATCTCACTGTAGGCCCAGAACCTTTACTCTATTTTGTAATCTCTAGCTATTCTTTCTGCCCAAGCTGCTGTCTCTCCTATAGAAATGGTATATGTGCAAAGATCAGGGCTTTATTGTCAAATAGAATTAAATTAAATCCTTTTCTGCTATGTATTTGCAGTGTGCCTTGGGCAAGGAGCTTACTGTTTTTGAGCCTCAGCTAACTTACCTATAAAATAAGGATGGTACAACCTATATTATAAGGTTGTAGTGAATATTAGAGACTATAAATGGTGTTTATAAAAACTCATGGCACTTAGTTAAATAATAAAATCAAAACTGTCTCCCTGCTGAAAGCAGTCCAGTAATTTATATTGAAAATTGGTAGATCCTACTGACTTTCTCTTGACCCTTTATTTGCTTTTTGTAAAACAAATGGATATTTTCCCTCTTGGTTGAAAGCTTCAGGTTGCAGGCCCTACAGGTTGACAATATGTGGCTGGTCAAAGGTACCTCCAGTGACCTCATTGATAAGACAATCTCCCTGGCTGATGGAACAACAAGGGAACTATTGTAACATGTTACAGGCCATCACTGTCCCCTCTTCTCTCTTCTTATGGGTATGTGATGTTAATCAAAAAAGTTCAGAGCCCTGGGAGATAGTATGGGTTTTACCCATTTACAATAAGGATGCTTGGGCCAAAGGAGACAGGGCCTTGCCCAAAGGTACCAGAGTTGGGTGGCAAGCTAACATGTGTATATCACAATCCTTTTTACAAAGATTTCCAGATTACTCTCTCACCTTATTCACCCCAGAGTATAGATAATGAAGAGGCAGGGCTGGAATTTGATCACTAAGATCACCTTTGCTTGGAGGCAGGGCTGGGACTTGAATATAGGTCTTAGGGAGCCCATTTTTGAGTTCTGCTCTGTTTTTTGATTGATGTTCTTTTTACCCCCAAATCCACAGGTTGCACTGCTGGCATTTGACTTTTCTATAGATCTAGAGATGCTATAGTTCAGAGGTCCCCACACACCTTTGACTGCATGTCTTCTCATGCAGTCAACTCATGAGGTTGAGTCCTCTACTACCTCTCTGTGGCTGACTAACAATATCACCACAGATTTATCTTTTCACAGAACCTGGGCATAGCTTAGCTTTCTCTTCTTCAGATTCTCTTACAAGGCTGCAAGCAAGTGTGGTCCAGGACTGGGGTCTCATCTGAATGCTAGACTGGGGCAAGATCTTCCTGTCTCACATGATGCTGGCAGGATTCAGTTCCTTGTAGCTTGTTAGAATGAGGGCCACATTGCTAACTGCCAGCTGGAGGCCATCCGTGGTTCCCTGCCCTGTGGGCCTCTTCATTGGATGGCCTACTTCATCAAAGCCATAAAGGAAGAGTCAACAGAGAGTCTCTTAGCGAGACAGACGCTACTCTTACATAATATAAACAAGGAAGTTGCAGTCATCACTTTGCTGTGTGCTGTTGACTAGAAGCAAGTCACAGGTCTTGCCTACATTCAAGAGGAGATTGATTACACAAGGGGACAAATACCTGGAGACAGGGATCATTGAAGCCATTTTCAAGTCTGCTGCAATCATAAACCAGTGATATGTGTGTATTTGAATTATTTGCACATACTGTCATCAGTCTGTATAGTAACTATTAAAGCTTAATTCCCTTTTTTAAAAAAATGAACTGTTAGTAGAAGTTCTAATATTTTCTTTTCACTACCTCCATTAATTGTTTTTGGAGCCTACTACCTTAGGGTGAGCAGATGGCAGTTGTTTGCATTTTTGGGCTAGAGCAATGGCTCAGTGGTTGGAGCACTTGCCTAGCATGCGCAAGGACCCAGGTTCGAACCCCAGCACCATATACACAACTTAGTGTTGGAGAAACAAAAGCCAGATGAAAAAATAAATAAAATTGATTTTCTCTTTCACTCTCTCCCTCTCTTAAAAAAAAAAAAAAAAGAGTTTCTTGTCTACACAATAATTTAGCTCATCCTGCAGATGGCCTCTATTGTCTGGTGGCAGTGTAGGCCCTAGGGCAGGGTGGTTCCTTTCCTTAGACTGGAGTCCATGGTGAAAAGAATGGAGTCCTATGTGTTTGACTTGGCCTCTGTGGTCAGCCTGGACTGTGCCTGGCTGGCATGGATGGCATAGGCACTTCGTCCCTGTGGGGAGGATGGACAAGCCCTTGTAAGATAAGGCACAAGTCAGGCTGAGTCCTTTGCCTGAGGCACCTGGCTTGCTGTGTTTGCTATGGGCCATAATTTATTCCCTCACTCACACAGTTAGGCCTACTATGTGACCCCTGTGGACCAGGCCTTGGCAACCTTGAAAGTCAGATATAGTCTCTGCCTCAAGGAGCCTCAGTCTGATGGAGAGAATGCCATACTGTGTTACAAATGTCTTAGGCAGGTTGTCCACTGAGCACTGTGGGACACACAGTGACTCAAATGACTTCATAGGAGGCTTTTGTTTGAACTAGATCCTGAAGGTTGGGTAGAAGCAATTAGTTGCCTAGTCTAAAAATAGTAGCTAGCTTCCCATGCCTTTGGGGAATTAAAAGATAAAGGTTGAAGCCAGTCACGGTGGCGAGCATCTATAATCCCAGCGACTTGGGAGGCTAAGCCAGGAGGATTGCAAGTTCAAAGCCAGCCCAGCCTTAGCAACTTAACAAGGCCCTGAGCAACTTAGCAAGATCCTGTCTCAAATAAAAAATGTGGCTCAGTGGTTAAGTGCCCTTGGGTTCAATCCCCAGTACCAAAAACAAAAAACAGTAAGACAGGATGACATTATATTGGCTTGCATCTCTAAGAGTAAGAAAATTTGAGCCCAGCTAGAGAGGAACAGAGATGAGAATATGGTGGCGACACTTGCCTGGGCCTTAGAATATCTGACATCAGCCCCATGAATGGCTCTCTTGACCTGCTCCTAAACTGGGGCTTTGGTTCCTTCTTTGTAGTTTGTTGTAAAGGCTCCAGACCAAGAACCCCAGGTTCTGTAACCCTTCAGAGAATCAGAGCAGTATCTGAGAAGAGCCTGGCCTTCAGGGTCTTAAAGATCTCACGCCCTGGTTTACACCGATTTGCTACCTCTGGGCTTTGCTCAGATCTGTAAACTTGGGTGTCAGCACCTCCATTTGGGTGTCAAGTCTCCAAATGAGATAGTGATGAACAGCTTCTTTGTAGCCTCCCTAGCAGAAGCATCAATCGCTTTGCCAATAAAAAAGACTGTCCAGAGCCCTGGGTGCTACAGATTTATGAGCTGGCTGTGGCTTCTACTGTAATCTCTGGACTCCCTGCTTTCACTGAAAAAGAATGGCTTCTAATCTTAATGATAACCTTCCCCATGTAAATCTGTGCACTGAAAGGCTCAGCTCTCAGCTGTTCCTGGGAGAGCATTAACCCCTCCTCACCCTGGAGCCTGAGAATCGAGGGGAGCCTCTACTTACCTGTAAGCAGGGTAGCTACCCTACACAAGTCATCGAGATAAAGAATGTCTGGAGTTGGTCCTTTCCTTTTCATTAACTTATCACCTGAGGGCCCGTGCTATTTCTTCTCTGAGCCAAGCCCTGGTAAAGCCTGGAACACTACCTAGGAACCTCTGCTTTGGCTTTCAGGATAGAGTTCCTGAGGGACCACAAGCGCAGCGAGGCTGCCTTCCCATGGGTGGTGATGAGTGAACCTGTCCAGAGGAGAGCATCCAGCAGATAACACTGCAGTGTGATAAGGGGTTTAATAATAGATGAACAAAGGGCTTCTGGAGAGTTCTCTGTAATTAAAACCCTCCTGATTTGATATACAGGGTTTATATGCAATTATCCTTTCACTCGCTCATGTTGAAAGTGTTCATAAGGTATAAGCCATCTTATTGGTTTATGCATATCAGTTTCTAAATTCTGAAATCAGTTTTAACTCAATGTTACAATCCCTTTTAACCCTGAATCCAAATAATTTCACACTATCTGATACTATTATGTAAGCTTTCCAAACCATCAGGTTTAAAACATCCCTGCCCAAAGAATCTGTTTTTAGACCCTGGGATATTTCTTTCTTTTCTTAATTTTCTTCTTAGTTCCCTTTGAGGTAGATTGGGGGAACCTGGGATGGCAAATATAGCACAATAACCTTTTTCTTTTCTTTTTTTAAGTTGGTAGAAAATTTGAACATAGGTAAAAGTAGAATGTAATAAATACAAATTTACCATTCATTTTGCACTAATTGTTTCAACAATTGCCAACTCATAACCACTCTTTATCCCTACATCTATCTTCTTTCTTCTGTATGGTTTTGAAGCAAATCTAAGACATACGTATTTAAATTCTGTATCTATAAGAGATGCTCTTTTAAAAATACAACCACACTGGGTGGTGGCACAGGCCTGTAATCCCAGCCACTTTGGAGGCTGAGGGAGAAGGATCACAAGTTCAAGATCAGCCTTGGCAAAATAAAAAAGGGCTGGGGACACAGCTCAGTGGTAGAGCACCCTGGGTTCAATCCCAGTACAGGGGGCAGAGGGGGAGGTAACAACTACAATAGTATAATCATATTAAAAAAACTTTAATATCAAGTATAATGTTTGGATTTCATATTACTTTGTAACTTTCATGACTTTTTTCAGTTTATTGGATTCAGATCCAAATAAGGTGTACTCATTGCAACTAGTTGATATATCTAAATTATAAATCCTACTCCATCTTCCTGTTACTTTCCTCATTTATTTGTTGAAGAATTGTTTATCCTGTTGTTTCTCTCTGTATGGATTTTGCTGATTATACCTCCTTGATTAATTTTACATGCTGCTCTTCTTTGAATTAGTGGTTGGCTCTAAAGGATTAATCAGATTCATGAGAATTTTTTTTTTTAAAGAGAGAGGGACAGTGAGAGAGAAAGAGAAAGAGAGAAACATCTTTATTTGGTTTTTCACATGTCCTTAGTTGCTCCAACACTCAGTTGTGTACATGGTGCTGGGGTTTGAACCCGGGTCCTCATGCTTGCCAGGCAAGCGCCGAAACCACTGAGCCACGGCTCCAGCCCCAGAATTTTTTTTTTTTGACAAGACGACTTGATGTTGTGTGTTGTTGAATTCTTCCAATCCCAAAGTCAATGTCTAATTCTCTCTCTTTGATTTTAGTGGCCACTAACAAGTAATGCCTACCTCTTTTAGTCTATAAGAGGTTTGAAAATGATGCTATTTCAATTCTTTTTTGTTTATTAATTAGAATTTTAAAAAAATCTCCTGGGGCAGGAGCAGTGGCTCAGCAGTTACAGCGCTTGCCTGGCATGCCCGAGGACCGGAGTTCGAACCCCAGCACCGCGTACACAACTAAGTGTCAGAGTAACGAAGGCCACATGAAAAACTAAATAAAATTGATTCTCTCTCTCACTCCCTCCTCCCTCCCTCTCTCTCTCCCTCTCTCTCTCCCTCTCTCCCTATCTCTCCCTCTCCCTCTTTAAAAAAAACAAAAAAAAATTCCCTTCATCTACTATTTGGTTATCCAATAGTGTAGTTTGCATGAGAATGGCAAGATAAATGATTCTTCTCCTTTGTTTACCTCCTTTCAAAATAGTAGTTGGTTTGCATTCTTCAGCAGTGGCCCATCACAAATATTATCCTTACTGATGCTCAGAATTTCCCCTTTTGGCCTGTAAGAGTCTCTTCAGATTGGCTCCTGAGTCTGGGAGTCTCTAATAACTCTTTTGCTATTAGTTATGACAAATATCCCTGGCTTATTTTGAACATTTCCTGTTCCAAATCAAACTTTTTCTCTAAGGAGTTCTGGTTCGTGTCAGTGGGGAAAAAGTATTTCAGGATCACAATCTGGATGTTCATGATGCTTACAGTAGTACTTTGGGCATTGTTGTCAGGCCTGTTCAGTGTTTAGAATCAGGAAGAAATTTTGCCTGGTGGTTCATTATTCGTTTAAAAACAGATACCTTGTGAGTTCATGTTGCTGCTTCTGATTTCTATTTAATATTATGAAGTTTTTACTGAATTATTTTATATTTTATCTCCTTTCTCCCTTAAGATTTGACTTCTCAATGATGCCACTAATGAGAGAATTGAATATCCTGTAAGTACTTGTTTTATCCACTATACACTAACAACAATATGATAATAATATTAACATTGCTACTAATTATTGAAAATATTACTTTAAAATCATTTCTTTTAAAACTTTTTTTTTTTTACTTTTTGTTGTCTCAAGAAGAAAATCTAAGCTCCTTGTATTGCCATGATCTGCCCCTAATATATGTCCTGCCTCACATTCTGTGTTTAACCTTGTGTTTCAACTATCACAAACAGCTTTCCAGTTCCCAGATCTTTTTAAGTCCTTCCATATCCATTTTATCATCCCTTCTCTAGTTCCTAACACAATGCTACCACAGAGAAGAGAGAGAAGGCGGGTAAAGGTAGTTTGGGGATATTGGTGGAAGAAGGTCACTGGATTTCCAAATACAGGAAAACTTAAAACAAAAAAGAAAAAAAAAAGTAATCTCCCCTGCAATAGTAAACTCAACTTTGAGCCCAGAAATCAGGGTTCATGGCTCAAGATTTTGGGAGCTGCTGGCAGCAGACAGTTCTGGGGTTAAAATTATGACTTTAAACGTAAATACCTTTTTCTACAATTTACCTTTCTGTAAGGGAGAAGCTTTATTTTGAAAGTACTTTTTTGTTTTTCAGTTTTCTTTTATGTTTTTGGGAGCTTGGTTCTTCTGGACATGGCATCTGTGGCAGGAAAGTAAAATGACCAAAGCCCACAGGAGACGGACAGATGGTGCTGTACTGAAGCTTCATCACCTGTTTAACAAACAAAAATTAAATGTTTGTCTGGGGGCATAGTTCAGTGGCAGAGGGATTGCCTGGCATGTGTGAGGCTCTGGGTTTGATCCCTAGTGCCATATAAAGAAAACCCCACAAAATTAAATGTTGTTGAGCACATGTGTCTTTTGGCCCTTCTTTTCTACATCCATTATTGCTGTGACACCTTTCCTTACTTCTGCAGTCCTAATTACCTGGGTGATCCTTCTTGCTCTAAATGCTTGCCTCCATAAAGTAGCCAAACAGTATGATCTTTGGTTGGGATTAATTGGGAATTTGAAAAATTGTTTTTGATAATTTGATGTTAGGCAACTGATCATAGTGGTTGCAAAATAAATACCTCACATGATGTCTGTTCTGCTTTTCATGACTTTGATCTCAAGTTTTCCTAAATATTTTGTCTTTAGCATGTTGGAGGCTTCTGGAAATCTTAATTTAATGTGCTAGTTGTTATGATGTGTGGGTTAAAATGGACATCTGGATTTTTCCTCTTATAAGTATGGAATATTGGATCTAAAGAACTTGTTTGTTTGTAACCCATTTTGACACACAAGTGTTAGAAAAATTCTGTTAGAGTGCTTCAAGGTGACAAGACTTCCTGGCTGGATTTCATTAAAGGGAGAAATCAGTGAGCAAGCCATGGCTTAACCAAATTAGTAGTTTTATTTTTAGTAGTAGAAGTTTAGAGATTGTCTGAGGTTACTATGGCTACTCCATGATGCCATTAGCTGTTCCAATGACTTCTTATTTTTCTTCTGCTCAGCAGTCTTTCAGTTTCGGCATGGGCTTTAGACCTTGGGTCTATAAAATGGCAGAGGCCTTTCCTTTGGTCTAGGGATCCCTTGGCAGTGACACAGTCACCATGTTTGCATTGATCCACTTGTATTGTTCCATGGGGCAAAAAGGACCATTAGGGAAGCTGGTGCTTCTCTGCTTTAGTTTCTTGCCTATACCAGGTAGTAAGTAATTAAATTCTTAACTGTTACTTTCCTTTTCATTTATCTTTCTTAATCAATTACTGTCCTCTAACACCTAGCAGTTCAGCTCTGTCCTCCTCTGCTCAGCTTTTGACAGGTAGCAAAAAAGGAGTAGGCTGACTGAGTTGGCCTGACTTTTGATGAGCTTTTGCCAAAGCTCCACCCAGGGTCTTCTGCTTATCTCTTATTGGTAGCTGTGTGTCACCTGGTTTCCCCCAGCTGAGAGGGAGGCTGGCAAAATGCTTTTTTAGCTGGGCACTCTACCACCCTGAATAAATTATTAGTAGGGAAGGAAAGGAGAATGGGTTTTAGATAGGTAACTACAACAGCTTGGATACCCTATTTTTTTTTTTAATTTTTATTTTTGGTGCTGAGGATTGAACCCGGGGCATCACACATCCCGAGCCTCCTCACCTTTTTAGTGATTTATTTTGCTGAGGCTGTCTTTGAACTTAAGATCTCCTCCTGCTTCAGATCTCCAGAATTGTTAGAGCACACCTGTAGGCCTAGCTATGGGGAGGCTGAAGTGGAGGATCACAAGTTCAAGGCCAGCCTGGGCAACTTGGCAAGACATGTTTCAAAATAATTTTTTTTTTTAAAGCGAGAGGGACAGTGAGAGAGACAGAGAAAGAGAGAAACAACTTTACTTAGTTTTTCACATGGCCTTGGTTGCTCTAACCCTTAGTTGTGTACGTGGTGCTGGGGTTTGAACCTGGGTCCTCGTGCTTGCCAGGCAAGCGCCGAAACCGCTGAACCACCGCTCCAGTCCCAAAATAAAAATTTTTAAAAAGGGCCAGGGATTTGGCTCAGTGGTAAAGTGCTTGCCTAGAGCATGCCTGAGACCCTGGGTTTGATTGCCAACACTGGGGTGGGATGGGGAGAAGAATTGAGAGGAAAAAAACATTGTGAAAGATGGCAGAATCACAAGCATAGTTTTTGTAGCTCCCTAAATTCTCACATGAAAACAGAGCAACCAGGACAGCAGTGGACATCCTCAACAAAAATTGGTGACAAAATATCCCACAGATCCCAAAATTCAAGTAGATGGAATGACCAGCAGCTCTAAGACTTGAAGTTATCAGCATTCTGAGGAAAAATGCAGATGGAAACAACAGGGTGTCTGAGAAATGTGAGAGCAAGAGAAACCCCAGATAGCTAACAGTGCTTCCGGGAGAAAAGCTGCAGAAACCGGGTTGTGTATAACTCAGTTTGCAGCCTGTGCATACCAGGGGTCCAAAGTAAGGTCCAAATAAGCTGGAGCAGCCCAGGTCCTAGGAACCCTCCAAATTGGCCAAAGCAGCTTTCCAGAACACCAGAGAAGACACTGCAGGGAGCAGAATACCAATAGGCTGGATGAGGATATTTGGGGCAAAAGAAAGAAGTCCAGGTAAGTGTGGGGGAGTGGAACAGCATGAAGCCATGTTTCTGAGCGCTTCGTGAACACATAGAAGAGGAAGCTGTAGAGCCTGGAGTTTTGAAAAGTTACCCTGACTCACCTCTCCCTCGCAATTGTGCAGGAAGATTAATTTCACGTTAAAAAAAAAAGGAACAGAAAGATTGCAATCTAATGTCATAATGAAATTATTATAAGAAAAATGAGAACAAGGAGCAGAATAACATACCTGATGATGGCCACATTCCATACAGGCATGCCCACAAAATCAAGTCAACTACAACTTAGTGCTTCAAAATGAGCTAAGAGAAAAGAGAAAATGGGACAGTATATGAAAGAAAAGCACAAATCAGCTCTGGAAAGCAGTGTGGAGAATCCTCAAAAAACTAGAGATGAACCTACCATATGATCCTGCTATTCTTCTACTGGGTATTTTTCCCGGGGATTTAGAATCAGCACATTAGAGCAACACAGCAAAATCTATGTTCATAGCAGCTCAATTTACAATAGCTAAATTATGGAAACAACCCAGATGCTCCTCACTGGATGAATGGATCCAAAAACTGTGGTACATATATACCATGGAGTTCTACTCAGCAATTAAATACAATGATATTGCAGCCTTTGGAGGTAAATGGATGGCTACGGAAATCATGCTGAGTGAAGTCAGCCTAACCCAGAGAACCAAGGTTCGAAAGTCTTCACTCATCTGTGGAGGCTGGAGCTAGACCCTGGCCAGTCTGAAAGGTAGTCAGCTCTCATGTATTAAACCCAGAAAAGGTGTAGTGACATACACCTTTACGAGGGGGGTGCTCTAGGGGATAAATCTAATTTTCAGAATATATATATCATGTTGTTTCATTAGAAGCATTTTTTTTTTTTTTTTTTTTTAGAGAGGGGGACAGTGAGAGAGAGAGACAGAGAAAGGGAGAAACAACTTTATTTAGTTTTTCACATGGCCTTCGTTGCTCTAACGCTTAGTTGCGTATGTGGTGCTGGGGTTTGAACCCTGGTCCTCGCGCTTTCCAGGCAAGCGCCGAAACCGCTGAGTCACTGCTCCAGCCCTAGAAGCATTTTTGATTGTTCAACAAATAAATTTCTTAATAAAAAAAAGCACTAATCAGAATTTTAAATCAGGGACTGGGGATGTAGCTCAGTGGTCAAGTGCTTACGTAGCATGCCTGAGGCTCTGGTTTAATCCCTGGGCTTCAGCGACACACACACACACACACACACACACACACACACACACACACGAAGTATAAAGCAGAAATTAGGTAGCATATCTCAGGAAAGAATTAGAAAGAAAAGGGTAACTCATATGAAGAAGGAATGAGAGGGAATATCAGTGAATGTGTACAACTGATAATGCCTTAAGGGAATAAAAAGTAGAAAGAGTAAAAAGAGTAATTGACAGAATGAATAGGGAGAAATCAAAGCATTCAAGAAAAAAGGTGACAAATGTAGAAGACAGGCAAAGAAGACCTAAAGGAATCTTATAATGCCCTTGAAGAATAATGAAAAAAATAAAGCGATGGAGAATATACAAAATGGTGTAATAAAATCTTTATCAAAAAAAATTAAAAGACTTGAGACAACATGTAGACAGGCCACACCTCATACCTTGGGAACACAACACAGAATATCACTGCAGAGATATATGCTAATAAAATTAGTGGACTTGAGAAAAAATATTTGAGGCATGTATGCCAAAAGGCAAATTCACTTGTAAGGAAAAGAAAACTAGATTATCATCAGACTTTTTGACAATAGTGCTTTATGTCAGAAGACTATAGTAACATCTCTAAGATACCCAAAGAAAGATAATGTGAGCTAAAGGTTTACATCCAGCCAAACTAACTTTCAGGTATAAAAGTGAGAGATGAAATGTTATCAACATGGAAGAACATGGGGGATATTCCCATGAGACCTTTCTGAGGCATCTTCTAAGAACATTCTTCAGAACAACTAGCCAGACGTTGAGCTAATAGAGAGCAAGCACTAAATACGTATTTACTTATAGAACTAAGAACAAATGATAGTTATATGGTTATGTATTTTAAATTACAGTATGACTAAATGAAAATGGAAGGAGAATGGAGACAACATTTTAACAGCAGAAAAATTGCTAGGAAAGGCAAATAGGACTTGAACACAGGACTGTCTAGTGTCACAGTCGTCTTTCTCTACTATGCTACAGGATGCAGGCTATATCCATGAGTGGTAAAAGTACAGGATTTTTAGGAGAGATTAAGCAAGAAAAAATTCATGGAAGACATGGAATTAGAAGATGCAGAGTTCACCTTAAGCAGATGCATGAAGGAAGAAAAAACATGGTAGGTGGCAAATGAGGGGTCTATAAGCAGATCAGTTTCTGTTTCTTAGACCTGTACTTCCTGCCTGCGTCCATTTGTCATGAACAACTTAAAACTAATCAGTTCTGTCAGATGGGCTGATTGAGAGTGTGGTTAAGGAGTGGGTGTGTGAGTATGGGGCCTTTTGTATTGGACAGGAAGGTCTGGACAGCGGGACTGTGCTCTAGTGTATATGCCCATGGGGCTGAGCAGTGTCTGACTCATACTCAAGGCCTAGTAAATGCTGGTGGGGTGAATGAATGGGGTGATATATAAAAGCAAAGTTTTTCAAGGACTTTTAAAGTTCTCAGGTAACTGCATTTATTGACCTACTATTGGTATCATTTGGGATAGGTTAGGTTATTTTACAATATCAAAAAAAGCCAAAATATTAGCAGCTCAAAGCAACAAAGTTTTGCCAGGCACAGTGGTGCACAGCTCTAATTCTAGTGACTCAGAAGGCTGACGTGGGAGGATCCTCAGCAATTTAGCAAGGATCTCAGCAACTTAGGGACACCCTGTCTTAAAGAATAAAAGTAGTAGGGATGTGGTTCAGTAGTAAAATGCCCCTGGGTTTAATCCCTGATATAACAAAGAAACAAATGAAAATGTACTCATATGTCAAGTTCATCACAGGTCAGCAGGAAGACTTCATTACAGTCACTCTGGCATCTTGGGATGAAGGAACAACCACCATCTCAAGCATCATTGGTCATTGAGCCAGAGGAAAAGAGCTCTGGAAGGTCTTGCAATGGCAATTACATCTTTCACTTGTAAATACATGACACTTCTGCACTTCTGCTTGCAGTTCATTGGCTGGAACTGTCACATGGCCATATCTAACTTCAAAGGGGATGCAATCTTATCATATGCCTAGAGGGCACAGAGCTGAAAATATTTGGTGAACAGCATTAATGATTGGCACATTATTGAAAGGTGAGTACTGGGGAGCAGTTTAGATAGGTTGGTGGGTAGAAATAAGTGTTCACTATTCCCCCCTTTAACAAACTGATGCATTAAGAGGTTGAGTTACTTCCTTAAGCTACCCTGCTAAATAGCAGGGAGCCAGGATCCTAATTTATATTTATCAGTCTCCAAAGCCTTTACCCATTGCCTTGCAGGCACTTAAGAATCCACACGAAAAGCCTTTGATTCTGCCTCTTCTGCATATACTTGGAGGTGAGACACTGGGGAGCCTCACCTTCACCCAGAGTTTTCATTTTATTGTCTGTTCATAAGCAGATGGTTAAATCCTCCTTTGTAAACAACCTACATAGCATTTAAAAGGGAGAAAATTATGTTTGAAGCCAGACATACCTTCTGCTTGTACTACATGGGTTTTTTTCTTATGGATCTCCCTCTCTTCATTGGTCTTTTCCCCTGTGGTCTGACCCCCAAGAAGCAGACAGCAGAGGACAGCCCCATTGCAGCCAACAAGAAGTGCAGACTGGCTCCACAGAGGGGACATCAGAGAAAACAGAAGGAGCATTTGCTTTCCTGTCAATTTGCTAAATCTTTCAAATTCTTCCTTAAGGCTTGGAGTTTTTTTTTTTAAATTTTTTTATGTACCAGATGTATCCTGAAACGTGCTCATGTGTTCTTCTCCCTGCCCCACAGGGAAATATCCATGTGCCTTTTTTTTTTTTTTTTTTTGAGAGAGAGAGAAAATAAGAGAATTTTATTTATTTATTTTTCATTTGGCTTTTCCTTCTCCAACACTTAGTTGTGTATGTGGTGCTGGGGTGTGAACCCAGGTCCTTGCACATGCAGGCAAATACTCCAACCACTGAGCCACTACTCCAGCCCCTCATCCACGTGTCTTGAATTAACTTTCTTCTTTGACTCAGCAAATACAGTTGCACAAGAGGCATAGCATATCCAAGCAGCTGTCTTTAAAAATAACTCTTTTCAGTTTGCTTTTGCAAATGGCTAATCACACCTTAATAAAGAATTTGCCACCTTCTCTCTTGGAAGCATTGAACTTCAAATTAACCACATGAGGAGAAAGAAGGATTATTTGCCACCACCACCTCTTATATTTTTCAGGCTACAAAATATCAGACTATAAACAAGTGAAGGATTTGTAAAGAACACTTTAGGGAAATGATGGCTTAAAATATAGGACAACTTGAAAACAAAAAATTATCCACATGGGCTTCCCTGCATGTTGGACAAGAGAGTGGTGCCTTAAGATGAGGGTTCAGGCTTTTCCAGGGACTCCCATTATTCATAGGTTAGATCTTCTTTGCCATCTTCTCAATTTGTCACTTTAAAAAAAATCATTTGTGTTTCTTTATTATGTTGGATTAAAAAGTGTCCTCCCTTTGATATGGTATTACAATTGGTCTTATTCTTTTATGTTTATTTCTTCCCTGAGTTATGCCATATGATTTCTGAGGTTTTTTTTTTTTAAAGAGAGAAAAGGACAGTGAGAGAGAGAGAGAGAGAAAGCAAGAATCAATTTTATTTAGTTTTTCATGTGGCTTTTGTTGTTCTGACATTTCATTGTATATGTGGTACTGGGGTTTGAATCTGTGTCCTCATGCATGTCAAGCAAGTGCTGTAACCACTGAGCAACCACTCCAGCCCCATAATTTCTGAGTTTTCCTAATACTAATTGGTATTGTTCTTTCTTGTCTTATATCAGTTTAGTTTGTTTTATTCCATTTTGAAGGATTGGGTTACAGTTTTCATCCATTTAGTGCATGTCTTTCTGAAATGCTATTTGTCTATAGGGATATTTTTAAGCTTTTCTTTTATGCATTCTTAGAAAGATAAAGTGACTTCCCAAGACCTTACAGCTACAGAGTGGTAGAGGAGTTATTAATACCCATATTTATGTGACTGTAAAGTCTGTATTTTTGTACAGTGTTCCAGAAAACTTATAAGCAAAATTTCATTTAATATAGCATCTTACAAGATGGTTTCATTATTGATGAGGAAACTGAGGTTCAGAAAGCAACTGCAGATAATAGTGGGCACCTGTGGTAATTTCAACACTTAACAGGGTACTAGCTCCTCAGTTCCTACCTGACAAAGATGGTTTGGTTCTCAGAGTAGAAGGGACAGCTCTCTTAGTAGCTCTGCACTGAATATGAGCTCATGGGCTCTAGTGCAGAGGAAGTAGTAGCCTCCTGATATTTGGATAATAACTCCTTTCTCCCTTTTTCTACTGCAACCCCGTTCTTTCTCCCCTGTATTCTCTTATCCATTTCCAATACTTTTATCAATTCACTGCATTAAATCTTTGATTTGGATGATAAAAGTTGTTATCCTGAAAAGACATTGTCTGATATAGTTAGTTTCTTCCATTCATTCATTAAACATTTGTGCACTACTTACTAATGTGATAGATACTTTGGAAACAATTTAAGACCAAGTTCCTGCCACTGTGAAATTTGCTTACCAGTGGGAAGTAAGACAATAAGTAAACAAATAATTATAAATGATTAAGAATATTAGAAGTGGTATGAAAATAAAGATAGCTTAAATAATAAATAATTGTTTCTCTGGCATAAATTGTCAGGAGGCAAAGGCAGGTAGCCCACGGTTGCTCCAAAAAATCAAGTCTCCTTTAAGTTCAGTACTTCATTGTTCTGTAGTGTGGCTCTTTTCTTTGGTTCAATATGGTGCTAGCATTCCAGTCAACACATTCAAAATCCAGGAGGCAGGGATTAAGAAGAGGCAAAGACCATGAACTAACTTTTCCTAAATGGTGTATCTGGGAAGTTACCATGTAATATTTTATGATATTAGACTGAATTCAGTCACCTGGCAACACCACACTGCATGGGAGGAAGGAAAAGGTTATATCTATCGACTTATGTAAAAACAGGGATTTCTACTATTAAAAAAATAAGGGAGAATAAATACTGAGGTAGAGAACTGGTAGTTTCTACCTTAGGAACTAAACTTGTGATTTCAAGTAACCTGAAGTGTTTATGGAAATTCATTTAGAATGATTCTTTATATTTTTTTCTGCCACCAGATAGGATGTTTCTTCATGGCAGAGATCTGATCTACTTGTTGTAATCCCAGTTTGTATTGTAGTGCTTCAGACATGACTGATATTATATGGTTTTGGAAGTGTATATGATATAATCTTAAAGCAACTCAGAAACCATTGTTATCAAACATTATGGAGAATTATATGTGATCTCAATTTCTCTCACTAGCCTTTGGGTTTCTTTAACGTTAATAAATGA
Source organism: Aplodontia rufa (assembly GCA_004027875.1). NCBI lineage: Eukaryota > Metazoa > Chordata > Mammalia > Rodentia > Aplodontiidae > Aplodontia > Aplodontia rufa. The sequence continues at coordinate 85,084 of PVKS010004555.1, forward strand.
CTGAGTCTATCCCTTTATCTTCCCAGAGTATTGAGTATTGACTGTGGCATGTACTCAAGTATACAAAGGTGTTAGCAGTACTGATCCAAGGATCTCACTGAGGCTGAAAGCAATCAGAGAAGACTTCATTAAGGAGACTTGAGTTGGTGAAAAGCTTCTTCCTTACTATCAGGAAATCAATGATAATCAATATGTATAGAACACATTATTTATATCCGTACAGCATCAATAGGATGCTAGTTTTATTTTTATCCTTAATTTTACATATAAAGAAATAGAGACTCAGGATCAAGATATTTCCATTTAGCATCTGGCAAAACTGGAACTAGAAACCAGATTTTATGAAACCAAATGTATCCATCTTAATAAAAGCCCCCCAATTTTAAAGATTTCATTTAAACCAGTGAGTACCTATTTGTGGAGAGGGCCACAACATCCTTTGATTTCACTTTAGGCGGTTGATAAAGTAGTCGGGAGAAATGAAGGCAAATCATTTTGTTAAACTTAACTGCAGAATTCCAATCAATACCACGGGCTTTATAAAAAGACTACGATTCCCAGCTTTCAAGTCATCTCCAGGAAGACTTCAACTCCCAGCATGCAGTACTTTAGAACTTCGTTTCCCGGAATGCAACGCTCCTCCACGGTCCCAGGAGGTCCTCGAGACTACAGTTCCCAGAATGCAGCGCCACCGGCCCTTGTTTCTGGCGCCTCGCTGGGCCCCGCTTCCGAGAGAATTTTTGAACTCCAGAGGACGGTTCCCGGAGTCACAGCTCCCTTCACAGCGTGTGAACGCCGGGCAATTCTGGCCCGTTGAGCCTGTCCGGACGAAGCCTCGAAGAAATGGGTTGGGGCTTGGGCCACCTTTTGCTCAGGCAGCGTCTGAGGCAGCCCCGAGGGGGTCCTCTCGGGGCCTTCGTGCCTTTGAATTGCGGTGGCGGGCGGGCACAAGGCCTCCCGCACCGCTTAGAGTCGGGCCCGCCATCTCCATGGCCACCGCTATGAGTGGGCCCTCTGCCGCCGGGTCGCGGGACATCCTGTGGCGCGTGAGTGCGGAGTACCGTGGCGCTCGTCGCTAGGCACTGGCTGGGCGGGCGGGTTCCCTCCGCGCGTGCGCGCTGGACGGGTAGGATGCCTGTCCGAGGGCAGCGTGCGGAGAGGACCTCCTGGAGGACTGCTTGCTGGGTTGAGGCAGCGTCCTTAAGGGTGCAGGTTGAAAAAGGAGTCGAAAGTGGAAGCCGGCCAGCCAGGCATGGATGATCTGAATGGAAATTGGGGCAGAGAGTGGGGAGGGATTTTATGCAAGTGTAGTGTATCCTGTAGGTGCAAAATAAATAACTTGATTCCTTGGTATAAGAAGTGGGAAGGAATGCCTGGGGGTCTAGCTCAATGGTAGAGAGAATGCCTAACAGGTACAAGGCCCCTGGGTTCCATCCCCAGCACCGAAGGTGAGAAAAGTGGGAAGAATATCCAGAATTGGAGGAAGGTAGTGTGGCCTTGGCAGATCCTGGGGTTAGAGGCCAGTTAAGCAGGGCATATATTCTTGATGGCGTTAAATATCCACTGTGAGACTGAGCTGAGCACATGCTTCCTCCTGCATCCCGTCTGTGGAGGCCAAAGAAATAAAGAACTAGGGTCACTTTGGGAGTAGTAGCCCTATCGTAGTGTACTGTCATCTGCTCTATCTCCAGTTAAACACTTTCAGGTCTCATCTGTTCTTTACCACTTATGTTATGTATTCCTGTAAGTTCTATCTCAGAAACGTGGCTGCATTTTGTTCCTTTTCCTTTTCCCATTGCTAGTGCGTTTGTGGAGACATCGACTGTAAAATCTGACTTGTGCTGTTACTATGGACTGTCCCTAGCTACTTGGTTGTGTCTCCTGTCCGGATCTGGTCTCCTCCAACCCTTCCGTCTTCCTTTCAGCCACCTTATGGTGAACATGAAGATGTTTCACCTTCCAGAACATAAATCCAGTTGTCACTTTCATTCTTAAAACCCCTCAGTATCTCTCCTTGTATTTACTTATTCAACAGTAAGTCTTGTTCCTTCTTTTGGTGGTTCAGAAATGAGTACAGTGCTGCAATGCAGTGGTCAGTGGTCCACTGACGTATCATGGTTCTCATTTATGCAGCCTTTGGGTAGTCCTATAATTATCTCGAATCTAGAGACAAGTATTAGTTGCCATGAAATATAATTTTAAAACTAAATAAGATGGGAGCTGAAACGGCTTGGCGGTATTGTGCTTGTCTGGCATGTGCAAGGCCCAGGGCTCAAACCCCAGCATCATGTACACAATTAAGTGTTGGAGCAACCAAAGCCACATGAAAAACTAAAGTTGTTTTTGTCTTTCTCTCCCTCTCCCTCTCAAAACAAACAAGCAAAAAATTAAGATGATCTCACTCCTTACCCCAAAGTGTGATATAACACCTGACTCTGGATCTATTGCAAGCATCAGTTCACTAATTTTACAAAGTTCTGTAGTGGTATATAGTATTATTATAGTAGCAGCCATTTGGCTGCATGATTTATCATCTGGCTATTTATGTATGAGTGATTAACATTAATAGCTTGTATGAAGAGTTAGGATTTGCATAACTGAAATAATTTAACTGACTTCATGATTGAGGGGGATTTTTGTTTAATTTTAGGTTTTGGGCTGGAGGATAGTTGCAAGTGTTGTTTGGTCAGTGTTGCTTCTGCCCATCTGTGCTACAGTATTTATAGTCTTCAGCAGTATTGATTTATTTCATCCCATACAGTGGCTGTCAGGTAAGTGATATTCAGGCTGGGGAAAACATAAAAATTGCATTATTTTTCAAATTATTTTTGATTACTGCCTTTATTGACATATCAGAACATTGACTTTTAGGCATTCCCTGCGTAACATAAACCACCTTTTTATTATATAATGGGATTAATAAACCTGTCAGAGATTATGTATAATGACAGGAACAATGATCTTTAGAAGTCTGCTTAAATAAAAACTTAGTTTTTGTTTGTCTTTTCTTTTGACAGCTTTGTTGATACTGCTTGTGTGTTTTTTTTTTTAAGAAATTTATGTGTTGAATAATCTGTGTTTTTTAAAAAGAATTGTTTCTGTCATTTATTTAAAATTGTGGATAGAGAATATGACATAATTCTTTTAAAATATGTCTAAATTAAGAATATTTTTATATTATAGCTAATAAAATGATGAGGGGGAAGGATGAAATTTTGATTAGGAAAGATAGTTAAATACAAAATTGATGAGAGAGGTAAGATTGAAGCAGACTAAAATATTTATCTGAATCTTGGGAGACAAATTACTAAATTCATTAAAATATAACTTGTTTTATGTCAATAATAGCTAACAGTTATTTCTCATTTAGTGTGTGCTGGGCACTATACTAAGTACTTTATGTTCATTACCTCTTTCCTATGACCCTATTTTATAAAGAGTTATTCCTATTTTTTAAATGAAGAAACCAAGATTCAGTTTGAATAATCTATATAGAGACACACAGCTAGTGAGTAACTGATCTAGGATTTGAGCATTGGTTTCTGACATCAAAATCAATGTTTTTCTACAATGCCACACTAGAATTTAAAAAATAACAGAAGACATAAACGTTGCCAGAATAGGTTTTGAAATTTTGAGGGGGGGGGGATTTGGTACCAGGGATTGATCCCAGGGGCGCTTAACCACTGAGTCACATCCCCAAACCACCCCTTTTTTAATATTTTATTTGAGATGCAGGTCTCCCTAAGTTGCTTAGGGCCTTGCTAAGTTGCTGAGGCTGGCTTTGAACTCGTGATCCCCCTGTCTCAGCCTACCTGAGTCACTGGGATTACATGTGTGCACCACATTGCTAGGTTTTGAAATCTTAAAAGTAGTTTTTCTTAATGCTAAGACACACAAATATTCTTGAACCCTCTCCACCCTCCCCACCCCTGCTAACAACAGCAGCAATATATTTATTTTGTTTTTCTGTGGTAAATTTCATAAGAAAATGCCAATTTTCAGAAAGTTAGAATCTACCTTGTGACCTTTGGAGATATTGCTGCTAAAGAATTAAAGTCATGCTAGTCTAAAGTTGATCTGTGTCAGCCATTTCTTTCCTATTTTTTTTTTTTTTAAGAGAGAGGGACAATGAGAGAATCAGTTTTTATTTAGTTTTTTTTTAATGTGGCCTTTGTTTCTCTGACACTGTTGTGTACGTGGTACTGGGATTTTAACCTGTGTCCTTGCGCATCCCAGGCAAGTGCCATAACCACTGAGCCACTGCTCCAGCCCCAAGTCAGCCATTTCTTGACTAGGTTGCACAGGTCAGATAAAATTAAGCTGTAAGCCAGTGCAGAGATTGCAGGAATTTAATTGGGTAGGCTTAGTAAATAGTTTTCATTATTTTGGGTACTGAGTTGTACTTTTAAAAATAATTGGTTTCATTATGAAGTCAGTCTATTCATCAAACATTCTATTGTTTTTGTTTCTTTTATTCACTTTTTTTGGGCAAAATATTTTAAACTTTGAATTGGAATATTAATTGTTGAACTACTCTGAAAAAGGGACTTCTTAGTGTTTTACAGTGACATCACAATTGTTTTTTAGTTCAGCTCATTTAGATGATTTATGAGTTATGCGATTTCCAAAGATGTTACTTTAACTTTAGTTAAATTGCATTTATTAAAAAGAGATCTGAAAAATATTGTTTATACTTTAAAAAGAAACTTTGTCAGTAGGTTACTATGGTACTTCTCTAATATAACTTAAAAGTACCCAGAGCCACATCCGAATAACCCACACTGGAGTTCATCAGTTGATGTCCCCTTGGACCTGTCAGCAGTGTGGAATTATATTTTTGAAGAAAAGATAACTTTTAAAGTTACAATTATGGTTGTGGCTCAAATGCTGTTTATGTTACCATGTGCTCAACATGACTGGAAGACTGAATAAACTTTCCTAATAAACCTCTCTTGTGTTTTAGATTCTTTCAATGATCTATATACCTCCTATGCAGTCTTTTACCTCTTGTTGCTGTCAGTGGTAATAATAATAATAAGTATTTTCAATGTGGAATTCTATGCAGGTGAGTTTTCAAATGTTAACCTTTTAAAAAATCTGAATTTAATTTACTAAGGCAGACTAAGTGCATCTTATGTTGGATGTATATAACAAGCTGAATCTTGTGTCAAAAATTTAAAGATGTAGACAGAATTGTATGCTTCGAATATATATTATAGTTCACATTGATGCTAATTTCTCTTTTTAAAATATATGTAGACTTTTTAGGACAAATAGTGTCTTTATCGCACTTACATGAGGTACCTAGAATAATCGAACTTACGTGAGACAGAAAGGAGAGGAGTGGTTCCCAGGGGCTGGGGATTATTTGAGGGGTAGAGTTTCAGTTGAGGAAGATGCCAAAGTTTGGGAGATAGGTGGTGGGATGGTTGCCCAATAGTGTGAATGTACTTATGCCACAAAACTGTACACTTAAAAATGGTTCAGGTGGTAAATTTTATTATGTATTTTGCCACAGTTAAAAAAATGAAAATAAATTGAGACCTTTTAATAGTTCACAGCTGATGTTAAAGCCACAACTTAGCAAATGTATTATAAAAATCATTCCTTATTAGGTAACAGATAAGACAAGGTGAGATTTTTTTTTTCAAATAGAAAAGTTTGTAATTCTATGATTTAAAAAAAAACTTTAAATATTAGGTTTTTGCATTGGAGAATCACTTGCTAGATTACAGAGCTCTTATTCTCAGTTTCTCTTCTACTCTTCTTGCATTTTTCAGATTCCTATGTTTGTCACAATAAGAAGCTTTTTTCTTTTTTCTTTTTTAAAGAGAATCAGTTTATTTAGATTTTTCATCTGGTTTTTGTTTTTCCAACACTTAGTTGTCCATGTAGTGCTGGCGTTCAAACATGGGTCCTTGCACCTTCCAGGCAAGTGCTCCACCACTGAGCCACCACTCCAGCCCCATAAAAAGCTTTTTCTGCCATTTTTTGTTTCTTAAATTCTTGATGGGTGCAGTCACACACACCTGTAATCCCAGAGGCTCAGGAGACTGAGGCAGGAGGATCGCAAGTACAAAGCCAGCCTCAGCATTATAGCAAGGCCCTAAGCAACTTAGTGAGACTCTATCTCAAAAATGAAAAAAGTGAAAAACAGAACTGGGTGGGGATGTGACTCGGTGGTGCAGCAGCTCTGGGTTTAATGCCTGACCCTTTCACACTCACAATTCTTATGATGTCATTTGTTTACTAGCTCTTTAGTGCGTCCTTGTAAAGCAGGGTGTAAAAGCTTGAATCCTAACTGATGTTGTGGTGCGTACCATTTTCTTTACTTTCCTAGTCCCTCCCTCCTGTCCGCTGAGTCTCTTCTCCACTCAGGCCCTACTCAGAACACCTTGGCTTAGAGCAGGAGTTCTTTCACACTGCCATATGTGTGGGCCATCTTCGAAATGTAGGTATACCAGGTGAGGGCTCTCTAGCTATTGTTCTAAAAGTCCCCGAGCATTCCTTGTGCCTTTACTATGTGCCATGCGTTCTATGGTCTCAGCTGTCTCCAGAGGATCAGAGTTAACAGGCAGGTAGGCAGTAACATTAAGCGTCTTTGCCTATTATGTGTTGAATAGTGAGGGAGTTTAGTGGAGCACCACTTACCCAGCAGGGAAACACCCTTAAGGAGATGATGCTTCCACTGAGCCTTGAAGGAGGAGCTGTATTAAGTAGATAAAGGAGGACAGTGATATTCTGGAGAAAACATGGCAAAATAATGTTGCATGACATGAGAAGGATGGCACACTCAGTGTTAAGACAGTCACAATTGGTCCTCTGGGTGTTTCTGGTTGGTAGGAGGAGGTAATGGCAGCCCTTTCCCCAACAAGGCAGAGCACCTAAACCCCCTCCCTTCATACTTAGTTTTCTGCCTCTCCTCCATTTCTTCTCTTTATATTAGAAGACGACTATCTGTGTAGTACAGAGGCCAGGGAATCTTTGGGGATATGTGTATATATATATATAT